>JASAMX010006800.1:0-12294 GCA_030248175.1 Microlaimidae sp. YZB2_3
CCTCACTGATTTTTAAGTGTAACAGAAATATTCAAATTTTGCACTGGAATAACAAATATAGTTATTGTTTGATTTTTAGGCCAAATTTTGGCTTGATTGAAAAAACCAGAAAAAACTTATCCAAAAAAATAAAAAAAGGTGGCCGAAATTAAGTCAGTTACCCTACTTTGAAAGAATTGAGTTTATTAAAAATTTGGTAGCGAATTGGGCAGGGAGCGAATTCTCCAGGGAGCGAATTGTCCCTAATGAAGTAGGTTTGATAAGATTTGCGTTTATAAAAACTTCCGGGAGCGAATTGTCCCGGGAGCGAATTGTTCCTAATGAAGTTGGTTTGATAAGATTAGCGTTTATAAACATTCCCGGGAGTGAATTGTCCCGGGAGCGAATTGTCCCGGGAGCGAATTGTCTCCAATTCGATTTAGACATACTTAATGGGGGGCTTTTTTTAATCCAACGAACAACTGTTGCAGCCACGTTGGGTTTACCTTTAGTCTGAGCTGAACATTATGTGGATCATAATAAGAAATTTGTGTTTGGGTTGGGCAGCTGGCCACTAAAAAAGTTTTATAGTATGATAATGATTTGTTTATACGTTGAACTAATTACACAGCACTGTTAAATTTGTTTTTTAGTTTGATGAAATGTCAATTGAAAAAATCATACTCACAGCAATCTTTTAAAAGCGCGAAATTGCGGAACTTTTTCAATAAGATTATATTTGTATGTGTGAGAAACAAATAACTTCCAATATCACAATATAAAGACGACGAAACAAATACGATTCTATTTTTGAAAAATTCGGACCCGATACACTTTGAACTTACGACGTTTTTCGCGTGGACCGTTCTGCGTAAAAAACAGCCCATTCTGAAGTGTACCCGGTCGCTGTACTCCACACCCTACCCGCATATGAGGCATAAGTTTTCTTTCCTGGAAAAGCATGTGACTTTAGTGCTTGTTTTTTTTTTTGTAAATTTTAATTTAAGGCTCGTTCACACTTATGCACAATGTACAATGCATTAAAACTCCGAAAATAAGTGTTCACACTTACGCACAATGCACGATGCACAATGTCAAACGACAAAAAAAAACGTCAAAACAAAGTCAAACGAGCAAAAAAAATGCACAATGTCAAACGACAAAAAAAAACGTCAAAACAAAGTCAAACGAGCAAAAAAAATTCTTTATAAATACGGTAGTACAATGATATTTAAAAAGAGCAAAAACGGCAGGTTCTTTCACCTAAATTTTAAGGTGGCCGAAATTAACGGAATCTTAAAATGCGCAGTTAGTTAAACGCATTGCAAAATGATTTTGAAGAAAATATTAAAACATGAAAATTAACAACTTTGAGCCTTAAATAAAAGATATTTTAAGGTTATATATTGCTTCGTTCTAAATTTGACGCAGTTTAAACACAAAGCAAAAATTAAGAAAACCATAAAAGATTCACTTTTTGTATGAAAATGTTGATAATGCAGAATAACAAAAATAAAAAATTTTTGCAAAAACACTTTATTCAACATTAATCCAGTTACTTTTGTGCTAGTTCTTTTGTGTTTTAAAAATAAGCCAATTTTCTAACACCCTAAATTGGTGGCCGAAATTAAGGCGTGGCCGAAATTAAGTCAGTTACCCTACTTGTTGAGGTATTGCGTTTTCCGTATAAAAAACCTGCGATTTTTTAGGTTAAAAACAGGAAGCATTGTAAGAACACATATCGGGTTAACCTAATTCTGATTTTGGTGTAAGATTTAACAGCGTTTATCGTATGGGCAAAAAGCATTGCACAGTCCAGTATTTTCATTTATTTTCCCATTAAAAAAAATCTAATAAAGCATTCTGAACAATTCTGAAATTTAACAGATTTTTAAGGATTAATTGGTAAATTTTGACTATTTTTGAACGTAATACTCAACCTGATTAAACTTTGGTTTCTACCAGGGTTTTTACGTTTGAAGACCAACAACGTGTTTCTTCGTCAGAAAAAGGCTAAAACATACAATACGGCTTACAAAAATTTTTAAAAATACAAACAACAAAATACAACTACGAAAAATTTATCCATTTTTTAGAAAATATATTACTATTGGTAGTATTTGAAAAACTGAGCGATAAAAATAATAAAACGGCTAATGTTTAAAACTTCAAATCAAACGAGTTAAAAATTATATTTTCTTATTAAAATTTTTTAACTCGTTTCATAAGCCATTTTTTCTAAAAGAGTTTTATCGCTTTATTTTTTAATTATCATCACCAATAATGCTACTTTATGTATATATTTAAAATCTATATCTTTTTATAAACTTTACCACTTTTGTACTTGATTATTTAATGTATTGTAAAAAACTGTAATCTTTATTTATATTTTAGCCTTTTCTCAAGAAGAAACACATTGTTTGTTTCGAAACGTGGATATAGAAGTTTTAGCTTTAGCTTGAGTAGGGTAGTGCATTTAATTTCGGCACTTTTCCAAATTGGGCATTTTTGATTTTGGACTATATCTTTGGTAATCCTGGACGAAATATGACGTTTGATAGCTCAAATCAGAGCTAATTATATGTAAATGACTGTCGTGAGTTTTTTATTTGTTATGTTATGATATTTTCATGTGAAATTGTGTGATTTATAAAAAAAAATTGTTACTCGTTTTTAGAACATGGGCATTTCATGATTACGCAATAAATTGGTTTAAAAATTAAACTGTCCTGGTAAAATTTAGTCTATTTTCAGAATTTTTAGTATCCGTGGTTCTACGTTGCGTCTGTGGTGAGCAATCGTTATAAAATAAAATAGTGTAATTTCGGCACAGATATTGCTGTAGGTAAAAACGGGTTGAATTAAGTGGTCGGGTGCTAAATTGTAGTTATAAATAGTTAAAAGACAATGTTGAAACGTGTAGAGGTCATAGCACTGCACTTAAACTCGATTAAGGGGGTCCTTTTAAAAAGTGTCGAAATTAAATGCACTTTTTTCCCAAATTTTGCTCATTTTGAAACAATTTGTCGTTTTAGCTGTAACTTTTTGCCAGTTAAACGTTGAACAACAAGTAGAAGCTTAAATTAAAGAAAACTGTCTGAAGATAATGATAGGCTTTTAATTTTTTGAAAATTATGATTTTTGGACTGAGAAACAATCGATTGTTTGTAAAGTGCCGAAATTAAGTGCACACATTTAATTTCGGCAATTTTCCATTTTTTAAAAAACTGATTTAATTAAGTGAAAAAACTACTTTCGTACAGTGAAACTTTTGTGACGCAACGCAATATCTTGAAAGCTTCAAAATGAGCTATCAAACATGAAAATCGGGCCATACAGTGAAAGGTTAGGGTAACTGACTTAATTTTGGCCACCTTTTTTATTTTTTTGAATAAGTTTTTTCTGGCTTTTTCAATCAAGCCAAAATTTGGCCTAAAAATCAAACAATAGCTATATTTGTTATTCCAGTGCAAAATTTGAATATTTCTGTTACACTTAAAAATCAGTGAAGGTTTAAATTTTTTTTAAAGAGGCCGAAATTAAGGGGGTGCCATTTATTTCGGCCACCTACAAAAAACTGGCCATAACTATTGCTTAAACGAACAATAAAAATTTCTAAAGGTTGCAAATTTACCCTTAGGTATTGTTCTTGGTACATATAACTTAATTTTTCCCGTTTGCGAACTTTAATAGTTATTAGCAAGACTTTAAATAATTATGTCAAAACCTTAAAAAAACAAGTTTTAATAACTTGTATTTTTTGTTCAATTTTTACTTTTGGCTTAAAAAACGTCAAAACAAAGTCAAACGAGCGAAAAAAATTCTTTATAAATACGGTAGTACAATGATATTTAAAAACAGTAAAAAACGGCAGGTTCTTTGACCTAAATTTTAAGGTGGCCGAAATTAACGGAATCTTAAAATGCGCTGTTAGTTAAACGCATTTCAAAATAATTTTGAAGAAAATATCAAAACATGAAAATTAACAATTTTGAGCCTTAAATAGAAGATATTATAAGGTTATATAATGCTTCATTCTAAATTTGATGCAGTTTAAACACAAAGCAAAAATTAAGAAAATCATAAAAAATTCACTTTTTATATGAAAATGTTGATAATGTAGAATAATAAAAATAAAAAAACTTTTGCAAAAACACTTTATTCAACATTAATCTAGTTACTTTTGTGCTAGTTCTTTTGTGTTTTAAAAATAAGCCAATTTTCTAACATCTTAAATTGGTGGCCGAAATTAAGGCGTGGCCGAAATTAAGTCAGTTACCCTACATCGGAAAAACAAAAAAGTGCCGAAATTAAATGCACTACCCTATAACGCCCGAAAACAATCAACTTTTACGAATGAATCCTCAAAAATCTATTAAATTTTAAAATTTTTAAAATAGTTTATTAGATTTACTCAGAAAATTTATTTTTACTGAGAAAATAATATGAATGCTGTAAAAATAATATAATACAAATGACCTTTTTTCTGCCTGCACGATAAATGCTATAAATGCTGCAAAAATAATATAATACAAATGACCTTTTTTTCTGCCTGCACAATACTTTTTTTGGTAGTTTATCCATCAAATTTAAGATTAAGTCTATCCAATATTTTTTCTTTTACTGTTCCGTGTTCTTTTCTCAAATAAAATCACAAATTTTTAGTACAGCAAACGTAAAATTTCAACAAATATTTCACCAGTCTTATCAATCAAAGTATCAAAAAGTAAAAAGTTACCGCTTTTTTAGTGCATTATTTGAAAGTTAAATTATTATATCTAATTGAGAAATTTTTCAACTACAAAATCACCGAAAAATGCTATTTTAAGTCGAATCTTCTGAACCGCTGAAGATATTTTAACAAACCAAAATTTGTGTGCTATTGAGAACAGGGGTAAAGTTTTCACAAAAAACCATCGAAATTAAAAACAAAAAGTTTGAATGTGTACCGTTTTTTTAATTTTACAGCGTATATCTTGCAAAGCATGTAAACAATTTTAAAAAATTTATTACAGTTAAATTATATCTGGCTGACCTTTACATAAAAATTAGCATGAAGATGTTTCCCATGCCATATATACAGCAGAATTTATATTTCGGTAATAAAAAAGGGTTTTATTTGGTTTGTAACACCCTCAAGTTCAAATGCAGTTTTAAATTTTGAAAAATTTTCAACCGCAAAATTACAAGTCTATTACCACTAGTAAACTTATTAAAAACTAAGTCTCTATAGTAACGATCCAAATTGTTTAATAAAATATATTGTAAAGGGGTCCTAAAAGTAACCGGAACAGTAATATATTAAAAGTTATAAATTGGAAATTTAATATAAATCTTCGTACTTTTCCTTCATAATAGGAAGCAGCATAACTTCATAAAAAACATAAGTTCAAAGGATTCGAACGGCTAAGTTGGTGAGAGTTAAAAATGGGTAGATTAAATCCAGTCCTCGAGGAAACTTACATCCTGTTTATTAATAGTGTCTTATCACGAGGGGCGCGTATAGTTCTGCTTATTATCACCTATAATGAAAAATCAATGGTCGACCCGTTCATCTCATCGCCTTAAAATGCCGAACTGAACTGACGATAATAACGTGGTTAAAAGGGCAAAATAAGCCACAATTCGTATAAAATACACGAGGCTGTGACTCATTTTGGTCACATAACAACACCCTAATAATTACGGAATGAGTCACGGTCACGTGTATTTTATAATGACAGTGGCTTATTTCGCCGAACTGACGGTAATAATGATCAAGCAAGCGACTGTGGGAATATAGTATATAATAATTATAAACCATAAACCGAATCCCGGTTTACAAGCGGCTAGCGATTGTTAAGGACCCCGCTGATAAGAGGAGCCGCGCAGGATCGATGATAAGCGCTTATCGCCGAAAAACGCAACGGGTCGCGCCGCCCCGGCTTCCCGTCGCTAATTGAAGTAATTTTCTCTCATCTTTTAAAAATACGAGCGAAATTTTCTTTTTTCGACTAAAAAAATGCAAAATTCCACACGGTCGCCGCATGTTTTCAGAATTGCCTCTAGCAAGCCGGGAGCGCTGAGCCCTAAGTTGGGAAAACCCTCCTTTTAAGTTAAAAATCTTGACACTATGACCTTATAGCTAAATTAAGGATCTTGAAAAAACAGCACCAAGTTAAAAATATTGGGGCCAGGATTTCACTAAGGAATTATTAGTAGAAAAGTTTTAGACGTAATATGAGATTAGTGGTGCGGTTTGTTGGAGCCAGCAGATATAGTTAAGGAGATCACTTAAAAAGCCGTAGGTTGTACCACTATTTATGGAGCTTTTTCGCCGTAAGTTACAGACTTAGTTGAAACTCTAAATTGGTAATTCAGAGCCCTATATTTAGGAAACTGCCCTCAGTGAGAGAACTTGTGATAAAAAATGCACGAAATTTGCAGTTAAGAACCCTCATTTGGAACCTTAGTTCTAAGTTAGCAGCTTGATTATCTCAAACTTAAGAGAACCAGGACCCCTGATACAAGAAGCTTGTAGCCCTAAATTGGAAAACTTGAACCTCTAAGTTGGAAGCTTAGGGCGGTAAGTTACACAATTTATATATAATCTGTTTAGTTGAATTTAGAACGCTAAGTTGGGATCTTGGAGCTAAGTTGACCAATTGGACTCATAATTTGAAACTCGGAGATATAACAGGTGGAATGAAAATTAAAAACATTTTAAGCATAATCTGGTAGACATGGAACAATGAAAGGTATACGCATTTTTATGCCAAGAAACCTTAAAATCCGAAATTAAAGAATCTGCTAGGTTTGAAAAAATCGTTAATAGTGAATTTTAGTTTCTCTAAGCTGGATACGCAGAACCGTAAATCTAAATTTAATTTATTTTTTTATTTAAATTTTGTATATGTTTATTTAACTATGTCAAATCTTTTTTTATTTTGATATTTTTTTGTCAAAACCCCCACCCACAATATCTGAAAAATATTGTTCGTCAATAATTATTAGCGCTTCAAGAGTAATTATCCTCCAAACAGAATATTTTTTTGATAATTTTTGCTTGAAACTCTGCTATAGCAGAATACTCTCCTAAATTGGAGGGTTTCATGTCAGTACTAAAACCATCAAAATGGGGTATTTGAGGAATACTTTCCTCCAAAAAGTTTTTTTTTTGGTATACCCCTTAGGGAAGGGGGTATAGCAGCCCCCTCTCCAAAAAAACCCTGGGAAGTTACCCACCTATACTCTCAATACATCGTTTTTGAATTTTAATAACAATAAAAATATCAAAAACCTTAGGGTATGCCGTTTTAGTTTTGAAATCGTATTAAAAAATTCGAGTTTAAAAAAAAAGGAAGGGGATGGGTGCCTTTTCAAATCTCCTACTAACTCATATTCGAGTTACAACTTCACAACCACCTCAAAGTTATTAGCTTCACACACAACCACCTCAATATTTACCTCTGTGACGTAATTGTTCAGTGTTAAGATGTCAGTTTTAAGAAGTTCAGATTTTAAGTTATTTTAAAAACGCTTATGTTCCTATTTTTGCTCGAAACTTATGTATTATTTTTAGTCATTGTTTAGAATTATTTGGCTTATTTAAAATAAATCACATATTTTTGATTAGCGCAGAATTTATTTTTAGTTTGGTGCAAACTGATTGCATTTAGTGTGCAAAACAGTCTGCGCATTATTTTCGCAAAAAATTTTACGCTTTTTGAAAACACTCTGATTCGTTTTAAATCCGCAGAATAGGTCTGTGCAATGAGTAAATTTTTTTATTTATTTTGTGGAATAAGGTTAATATGGCTATAAATTAGTGATGTTCCTCAGAGCTTCGAAATTCGAAGCTTTGGAGCAACCAACGAGCTCCAGAGCTCCGCCCTATTTTGGTACTAAATCCATGAAAAATTAAAAAAAGTAATAATACAAAATAGTTTATGAAAAATTTTTTGTGAACTATTTTTTTTAAACTTTTAAAAAACAATCTTAAAAAGTTCCAAACATGCTAATAGAAGAACTTAGAACATATTTCAAGGTTAAATACGCTTAAAATCGCTCATTTAAAGGGTGGAGATCTCTCCACCTTTAATAGCCGAAGCTTCGGAGCGTATTAGAGGGTAGGAACATCACTAGTATAAATATTTCAACCCACAAACTGCAAGCACTGATAAAAAACTTTTTATTTATTTTTGATAAATTTTTTTTATTGTTGCAATATTTGTTGACATATATCGCTTCATTATTTCACCGATTTGTTTGCCGCTTAACCAGCCAAATAACAGTAAATATATACGCCCGATGAAAAATTAAAAACGCCTGCCAATAATGAACTAAACTCAAAATACATCAAATCATTTATTTTAAATAAAACATTATAACTGGAATATAATTAATAAAAACACAAATAAATTAGTATAATTAAAAATTTTGCATATTTTCATTAAAAAATTATAAAATATCTTAAATACATCTGAATTTTCACGAAAAAGAATGCGTTTGCAAAGTCCAACGTAAGAAAACAAAACACACCGTGGTTGGTGTTTGGTAAAAAACCAAAAATTATCTGGAATAAACAAGCGATATTCTTGCTAATATCTGGACAACCGCTGAAAATTAATTTTTTTTGTAATACAATTTTTCAGCCAGTGAAACCTGACGCACCGATTGATACCAAAATCCAAGCGAAAAAAACGCGCCATGACTTAGTATACCGCACCTTTAAGGGAATAGTTCAAATAAAGCTGGTGCGTTATTAATAAGATTATAAATCGTTTTAAGAAAAATTGCAAAGTTTAAAATAATTTTAAGGCCCATGAACACGTAGTAAGTAATTAATTTTTACGATAAAACGAAAATCGTTGTTATATTTTAAAAAATAATTCAGCATTATTCTGCAAAAAACATTATCTTCATTAATTGACCAAAGTCTTCTCCTCGTTTGGCTCCTTAATTTGTTTGTTTATTTAAATAAAATTAAAAATTTTCAGCACAATAAACATAAAATTGAATAAAGAATACATTTATTTTTGGTTTTTAAAGTGTTTTTATCAAAAAAATCTAATAACTCAAGCCAAAAACCCCGACAAAACACCTAATTTCGAATAAAAAATGAAAATAAGTTGTAGATTTAAGATTATTTGATGAAATAAATTAATTTTTAAAGCAATTTAAATAGAATTCATTTGTATGCTATGTTAATATAAATGTTTGCACTTTTATGTGCTTAAACTTATTTTTGCACCAATATTTAGTTTTAAATGTTAACAAAAATTTCTTTGCGTTGTGGTACGTACGCCCTAAGTTTAAGGTTAAGGGAAATCGCTTACGTGCAACCGACTTGAGGGAAAACTTAACCTAGGGAGATTATTGTGAATTGGGGACAATTCGCTCCCGTCAATTCGCTCCCAGACAATTCGCTCCCGGGACAATTCGCTCCCGGACAATTCGCTCCCGGGACAATTCGCTCCCAGACAATTCGCTCCCAGTACAATTCGCACCCAGGACAATTCGCTCCCGGGACAATTCGCTCCCAGGACAATTCGTTCCCGGGAGTTTTTATAAACGCAAATCTTATCAAACCAAGTTCATTAGGGACGATTCGCTCCCGGGACAATTCGCTCCCGGGAGTTTTTATAAACGCAAATCTTATCAAACCTACTTCATTAGGGACAATTCGCTCCCGGGACAATTCGCTCCCAGAAGTTTTTATAAACGCAAATCTTATCAAACCTACTTCATTAGGGACAATTCGCTCCCAGAAGTTTTTATAAACGCAAATCTTATCAAACCTACTTCATTAGGGACAATTCGCTCCCGGGACAATTCGCTCCCGGGACAATTCGCTCCCAGAAGTTTTTATAAACGCAAATCTTATCAAACCTACTTCATTAGGGAAAATTCGCTCCCTGGAGAATTCGCTCCCTGCCCAATTTGCTACCGGCATTTTTAATAAACTCGATTCTTTTAAAGTAATTCATTCAGATGAAATTAATGATTTTTTTAGCTATTGTTTGTAAAAGTTATGAGTAATTTATACAATGATTTAATTACCATATAAACTAACCTATATTTTGTTAGACTCACTTAAAAATAAATGAGCATAACGGAATGCTTAGTTTTTGTGTATTATATTGTAATTATAAAAACAATGTTTACTATATCCATTTAACAATTTTTTTATATTTCATTACTAACCAAAACAATTTCTTTAAAAGGCACATAAGCAACGTTAAAAATATGAAAAACAACGCATTAAAATTAACAATGAGATCATATGAATGCATTTAAATAAGACAACAGTTTTAGTTCGATTTAAAAAAACTAATAGCTAAACTAATATTAAATCGTTAGTTTAAATTAAATCAATCTTGATTTGCTAGTTTAAAGATTGATTTTTAGTTTAATTTTTATTTGTGTCATTTGAGGATTATTTTATTGATTGGAAAATAACTCCATTAAAAATACAATTATATTTCAAAAAATATTTCCACACTGAGAAAAAATAAGTTGTATTAAAATATAAACTAATTCTCTCAATAATCAAGGATTTATTAAAAAACTTAGCATTAACAGTTTGTTGGTGGAAATTCAATTTGTTTTTTTATGAAACCTTTTCCAAAATATTGAATTTCTTGTGAACGGATATAAATAAGCTTTCAAAAATAAACTCCAGGTTCTTCTAGAAAGGCTTAAGTTTTTTGTTTTAAATTAATACAAGATTTTGTAACAATTTTTTCAGCTTAGCCTGAAGAAGACACATCAATAATAAATCATAATATCTTAAAAAAACAAAGCAAAAAAAAACAAAATTTAGCATATTATAAGAATATTTTATTTTTTTCAAATTCATAAAACAAATTTTTTATTAAAGTTTCATGTCTATTATAAAAAAAATTCTTTTACTATGTCCATTGCATAACAAAGGTAAATTCTAATTTAAACATAATTAAGAAAATGTTGCGGAAGTCAGACCGCATTAGCTATAAACCTAAAAATTTAAATCAAAAATACCATTAATATTATTTTTAAATCCATTTGCTGTATTTAAAAATAAACTAAACTACGAACGCGCGAAACTAAAAATCAGCGGAAACAAGGCTTTAAAAACATTTTTAATTTATACAGTAAACTAAAAAAAGGTAGGTTATATATAAAATCTACTTTTATGCAGAAAAAGAAGAAACAAGTAAAAAACTGAAAAATATCAAAAGAATAGTCCTTAATTACAATATTTCTTTGATTTTGGAAGGCATCAATTTAATTTCATTTTAGTGTGTTTTAAACGGTATAATTCCTGACTTCGCCAACTTTACAACCATAAATTTGACACTAAAACTTAAAAATTTACATTGTATAGTTATGGGCTATGGCCCTCAAAAATTCAATGGGCTCATAATTCGCATAATTTGTCGTTATATTTTTTACTCTTAAATTTACACTTTTTGAGCGCTGATTCGTGTTCTGGTCGAAGGTCATTCGTCCAGCGGTAAATTGCCCCACTCTTATCATGTTTCGCATTTGTTCCTGCTTTAATGCGTCCACAAATTTAAAAAAAGTGGGGTGATGTGCTCCAATCTAAAATATTATAAAACCAGAAAATAATATGTTAATCTAAAGACTTTTTGCTTAATGTTTTGCGTATTTTTTTCTTGATCACGGATTTTTGTGTGTGTTAAGTGTTTTCACTATAAACGCATCCCTCCTAACTAAACTCCACAAAAATTCGCAAATCATTAAATTACTTCGTTAATCTATGTCCTGTGTCTTGAAAAGTATATACTAAAAGCTTTAAAATGTATGTAACCGTTTTTGAAACGCGTAGTTGAAAACTGAAAAAATATGTTAGAATTTTTTTACTGGAAAAAAACCAAAACAAATAATTAAAATATACATTATGCAATAATCATTCGTTCACAAAAACATGGCAACTTGCATCATATTAAAGTGATTTTAAAAACCAAACTAATTAAATACAGTTACTGATGTAAACAAACAGTTAGTGGTGTTGTCAGACAGTTACATATTTTTTATTTACTGGTTATCTTTTTTATTTTTAAGCCGGAAAATTTTCTTTTAAATGGAAAAATAGTTTCACTGTCGTGTTTTTTATTTTATGGTTATCTGTCTTTTTTAATTTTATTTAATTATTACATATAAAACACAAAAAATATAAAAATCTAGAGCATCATTGTATTGCTAATTAAAACTAAACTTGAAAAATGCTCTGAGAATAGAGCAGGAAAAAAGACGATTTATTTCTCCTGGGGCGTATGTTCAGAGCTTCAGACAGTAAAGATGTTGACGAGTCTGAGAACTCCGTACTAA
>JASAMX010006801.1:0-46287 GCA_030248175.1 Microlaimidae sp. YZB2_3
CAGCTATAGCGTAAATATTGCACAACTGTTATATATTATATTTACAGTTCGAAATTTAATTTATAAGCCATTTCAAATATAAAAAAAAACTAGTAAACGCTTTAATTTAAATAAAATAATACATATTTTTTAAAAAGCATGGAGATTTCTGTCTTTTGTAAAAAAACTTTTTTATTAAAATTTATTACAAGACAATCCATGTAATTATTTTTGTTTAATATATATATATATATATATATATATATATTCGATTAATAGCAATTTTTTAGGACCAAAAAAGCCATGAATGGCAAATTTTCTTTTCGTCAAGCCTTGTCAGAACGCCTTAATTTAATTAAACCAACAAAACAACAAATGGAACGATACATAAGGCAAAACCGTCCGAAGCTTACCCCGGGAATCAGGTAATAACTTTTTGTATTTTTTTAAATATTAAATTTGGTCTTGTTTTGATTTATTTTATTATTCGCTTTTTCACCAATTATAACCACTTTTTAATTTTTTTTTAGAATTCGTCTTACTTTTTATAAATTTCGTCTTGTAATTTTCTTTTCATAGTACAAGCACAATTGTAAAAATTTTTGCTTGTCATTTACTTTTTGCTTGTCGATATGTTATTTTGACAAATATACATGCCCTCTACTGAATGTCATTTAGTCTAAAATTATGTCTACAATCCATCATAATTAGTGAATTTGTTTTATTATAGTCAGAATATTTTTAGGCTGTTTTTAAAAATATATTATTATCGTCATTCATGGATTTCGCGAAGTTTTTGTTAAAAAAAACAAATGTTTTGACATTATAAACTTTCCTATTCAATTGATAACTCTCACGTAAGAAATAATTTGCATACAGCGTGTTTTAATTTGCATACACCGTTTGGATTTTTTTTCAGTGGTTTTTTGGCGGCGTTCTGTGCAAATTAAAACACTATATGCAAATTATTTCTTTTAAGAGATTAAGTTATTAAAAATAGAGTTTTTTAGGGAATTAGTCTCGGAATTGCATATGCGGGGAGTACAAGTCTTTCTGGTCAGCGGGGGTTTCAAGCGGATAATTTTTCCAGTAGCCAACATGCTGAAAATTCCACACGACCACGTTTTTGCCAACGTTATTCTCTACAATTACGACGGTAAATAAAATATACTTGATTTAATCGCGTAAATACAATCAGTTTAGTCTAACTCTCTGGTTTTATTATGATTGTATTTCCTCTATTCATATATGATATTTTTTTATATTATATTTATAGTAAAGAAGTGAACTGCTACATACCCGTTTTAGTTACATTAATTTTGATTAGTATTGTGCATAGTTAACAATTATTTTTGCATAAGGACTTGTACATAAATTTTTGTCACGGAAACCGATGCTTTAATGGAATTACGGCATATGAACGAGAATTTCTTATAAATTACTATTTAAACTAATTCAGGCTCCTACGCCGGTTTTGACGCGGACCAGCCCACTTCCGACAGCGGAGGCAAAGGGGAGGTCTGCGCCATCCTCAAGGCTAAATACGGTCTTAACAGGCTATTCATGATCGGAGATGGTGCCACGGATTTGGAAGCCTGCCCACCAGCGGATGGATTCATCGGATTCGGCGGGAACCAGGTAAGGAATACGTTATTTGTAAACCCGATCCAGAGATCTAACACAGATTTTGAAAATGAGTACACAATCTATGGATTTAACAAAGCTCTAAAAAATGAGTATACGCAATTCAGGGATCTAAAAAAAACCAAGGAAAATGAATTTCCAAGTAGTGACGCCGGTTATTCGTTGGGAGTCGCAAGGTCTGCTGATTATAGGTGAACGTTACTCTTATTATTCACGGGGCAGTGCCTGTTTTCTTGGTCTAAAAATTAGTTTTATGATATAGCTAGATTGACATGAAGGTATAATTTGTCACATGATATTTTGTGGCCTCTACTGATGACGATTGTGTCACTAAAAGTTTTAGTAGCTACCAAATATTAGTTAAATTCCTGGTGTGTTATGGTTATGTGCCATTTTTTTGCCAACACGATTAAAAACGATAAATAATAAAAAAGAAGTTAATTATGTGAAATTGTGCAGGTTTTATGTTGATTTTAAGCCAGTTTGCGGAACTTGTCGGAAATCAATCATACATAGTAAAAATTTTCTGTCTTTAAAAGCTTTAAACAAGTGTAAATAAACGTATTTAAATTTAATCTGAGTGATTGTAACTACCGAGTTAAAAAATTCAAAAGTAAGAATCTTTTATGTGAAGTTAAAAGAATAATTGAGTTTGATTTTACTTTTAATTGTCTTGGATTAGTTATAACTTTTAACCATCTGGATTTGATCGTACTATTATTTGTAGCGCTAAAGAATAAAAGATAGTTTTATTCCCACAGTGCAATATAAAAAGTTAAACAAAGAACACAAAAAATACGATTTAACACCTCCACTGTAGAGAGCACGTGCCTGTGCCATTTGTTTAAACCTTCATTTTTACGAGCAACAAAGCAAACTTGTTTGTGCACATGGAGACATGACTATAGTTTAGTTGAAGAGTTGTAATGATTTTTTTTCTAATGTTTATGGTTATGTTTTAACCTACTTTACATCTGGTAATGCAAACGTACACAAAATAATTTTATTCATAGACTGTATAGTTGTATTAAACGAAAAATGAAAATTTCTTGAAAAGCGACATCAATATGAATAAAAAACATATTTTGAGTTTAACGTAAAAATTGGTTATAAAAATGTATACTACCTAATTCACTTAGGAAAGTGATTTTCGTACGAATTTTTAACAAATTTTCTAAATTTTGTCTAGTTTTAAAAAATGTGTAATAAATATAAAAATTATTCGAATGCTTAACTAGTTAGATTGATCATTTTCTACTGCATCAATGACATGTTTTCGTGTAAGATATATTGATTGATTGTTTTTAAGTGACAGATATATTATGTCAAATATTAAAATTTTTATCTAAAATAGTTTTCAGGTCCGAGAAAAAGTACGGCAAGAAGCTAGTTGGTTTGTTTACGACTTTCAAGAACTTTTGGATGAATTAAGGAAAGATGATAACTGAACTTCACACTTTACTAACATTTCATTACTAACCATTCATGTAAATATTAGGTAAATATATGGTTAACGTAATTTAAGTATAAAGTACTATTTTGATTCTGTATATTGCTTATGTCTAAAAGAATTATATTAATTAAATAGAAGTATATAATTTGTATAACAATCACAAAAATAAATAATTGGATAAATACCCCACATTAAAGCTATATTTAGTTTAATATTTTTTTAATACATATATTTAATACGATCACACGATATTTTTTAGTTTTTATTCGATTTATTTGACATTACTATAATTTAGCATTTTTTTTATTGTGAGATAAAAAACAAATTTTGGTTTTGACCTATTTTAGTTTTCAAATCTCTATAAACTTATTATTGTCTTCAACGGAATTTAGATGTTTAGATCCCAAACACATTTAACGACGAAAGTTTAGATTTGCTGTCACAAGTCGAGTTGACAATGACAACAATACAGTAGGCTAATATCCAAGTTTCTAACCGTGAAAACAGCACAATGTTGTTTGAACAACAAATTTTTTTTGCCCGTTTATACAAATTTATATGCGACATATTTTTAATAAAGGTTTTTTCAGTAAGCATCTTTCTTGTTAGTAAAGTTGTAAGAGGGCCGATATTTGAACGACCCGACTCTTTTTAATTCATAATCCAATTATTTTAAGTGTAGGAAATTGTATTTTTTGGATAGTTTTAATTTTGTAGTTTTATTAAGTAAAAATATTTATTGGTGTGTGGGATAGGCAACTGAAACTATAATTTACTGCTAATCGGTTTACGCTACATTTTGGCGAAAATTATCATAATTATATCATTATGCAAAGTTTCCGCGAGATTAAAATGTAAACATAACTTAACTAAAATGTAACTAAAATGTTACCTGTAAACATAACTTAACTAAAATGTCTTATAAATTGCATTTAAAAAAAGCATCATATATAGTAAATAACATAACTTTTAATAGTACAATTATCAAACTTTCATTTTGTGTTTATTTCTATGTTCTTTCTTTCTTACTGATGCTTAAATAATATTGGCTATTATGATGCAAATTATTAGTGAAAATATTATTTAATAGTAAGTCATTAGCATTTATTGTGACATCAATTAATAGTTATATTTGCAAATATTTACTAGTAAATGAATTATAATTTGTTAAAAAGTCAAATATAATTTTAATATGAAAAAAAAACTTCATCAGACATTCAAAAGATTAAATATTACATCATATTCGTAATTTTTGCACTGATCCCATTTTAAATATAATTTAAAAATTTATGTGTTAGTATAAATTTTGAAACAAATCAAATTAAATTTATTTACTATAATTAAAAAAAACAACATCTTTTTAACTGAAATTTAAAAAAAAGATTATTATTTACTATAATTAAAAAACGACATCTTTTTAACTGGAATTTTCAAAAAACAACTAAAACTCCTACACAGTAAATATTACTATAGTTTTATTATTATCTTCCCAGAAAAGATATATGAAACCGGATACAATTTTAAATTAAAGGGCTGTTAATTATCATTAGGCATTTTATTTGAAGATGTAACCCTACTATCTTTGGGTTTACAGATAGCTTATTTACAAAACTAATAAACTATTAGATTAATTAATGTATTTTAGACAGGAATTGGTGACAAACCGATTTAGTTTGATTCCTTAATAATAATTCATAGTAATATTTCCAAATACCACAGAAAAACAATATGGTGTCAATCTGCGATGCTAAAAATTTCAGTTAAATATTGCTAAAAAATATTTAACTTTATAAGTTTTAAAGTTTATAAGCGATGTTGTTTTTTTTAATCTTTAAGATATAACATTATCTTAAATGTATTAAGTTATTAAAACGTTAATACTTTTGTTTTATTATGTAATTGATGTAAAACGATTTTGCTTGCTTCGGGGTCTACGTGTAAATAACCTCTCTTTTCTGTATTGTTTTATTGATAGTTTATATATCAGTTGTAAAAATTGTATTTTATAAAAATTAGTTGGACTTTTAATTTGGGCTTATCAGTTGTGTATTTTTTTGATTAATAAGTTTATGTTTTTGTAGTCGAGTTGTTTTGGCTATTGACTCTAAAATATTGGCGAAGAATCCTTAGCCAAGAATTTGTAGGGATTTGTAAATCTTAGTGTTATGAACGTGTCTGCAGACAATGTATTAGCGAATGTGACAAAAATTTGAATAATATTTTATTTTATTTAATTAGGAAAATCTAATGAGAATTTTTGTCAAATCAAAAAACCATCACGAGCTTTTAATAATTTTACTGGTTTTCGGGGTTCCATGATTTAATAAATATATATTTTTACAGGATTTAACCCTAATAAATCAATTGTAAACCAAGAAGCCAACAAGATCTTTATTCCAACGTTTCGAAGCAACAGTGTGTTTCTTTATCAAGGCTCTCAATACTATAGGGTAAAAAGTCAATACCATTGGTTTTTACCCAATAGTATTGAGAGCCTTGATAAAGAAACACGCTGTTGTATCGAAACGTTGGAATATAGATCTTGTTGGCTTCTTGGCTTACAATTGATTTATTAAGGTTAAATCCCGTAAATATATAAATTTATCACGAGCTTTTATTTGTCTTACGCGTCCGTCTACGTAAAACCCAAAGACAAAAAATTCGTGTAGTTTTCTGTTTGTCACATCCTTTTTTAAAGAATTAACCAAACAATTATAAAGTTATCATTAATAAAACATTTTTGTTTTATTTGCAAATCAAACATAAACCTGTCGAGTAGCACTAAAAAAATTTCAAACATAATATTCCATATATCCTAGAACTTTTGCAACTTTTTTCACATATTGTATTTTTAATCCAGTAGTATTTTTGGAAGGTTTTTAGGTTCATTTTCTCCGTAATAATTATTTTTTATTTATTAACTTACTGATGCGAACCGAAGCTTCGGATCGAAGCTTCTGTTGTCGGCGCAAAGGCGTTTCGCCTTATTTTTATGCTAATTTCTTGAATAAGTAAAACATAATGTCACATTTTAAATTAAAAAAATTACAAGAAATATGTAAAACAGTTAAATAATGGGTTTAAAACAACCAAAACATATTTTAAAGATAAATAGGTATTAGGTTAGATTGTTTATTTAAGAGGTGGAGCTCTTGGTCTCCGCTTTAAATGACCAGAGCTACGAAGCTTTATATTTAGGGATGGATTACTACTATTATGAATATCCTATAAAAAATTTTTAGTTGAAGCTATATAGCCACATGTTGTTTCATTCTTTTGATAATAAACTTTTTAGACGGAACATAAAAAGCAGGCACTTAATTATATACTGTGCTCAGTCTTTTTATATCGACATCAGCAAGTTATTAAAAAAAAAAAAAAAAAAAAAAACCCCCCCCAAAAAACCCAAAACCCCCCCAAAAAAAAAAACAAAAAAAAAAAAAAAAACAAAAAAAAAAAACAACCAAAAAAAAAAAAACACCCACCAAACAAAAAAAAAAAAACAAAACAAACACCCCACACCCACAACCCACCACCAACCACCCAGATCCCACGATGAAGTATTCACCAGAACTGTTACATAAGCTTTAAAAGGCGACTATGAAACGCGCTATAACAGCTTATATGAACAGCTTGTGATTTTAAGCTGAATAATTTAAAGCTAAAAATAAAATATTATTAACTTTTACATAACCACTGACTCAAATAGTACAAACAAATGTGAATTCAATTCTTGCCAGTGACTTCAAAACAACACTTAAGCAAACAAAAAAAGTCCACACACTGCACATTGGAATCCACTGAAAGTCAAGGATGCAATGCGGATTGAAATGAATCGAACTAAAGCTTTTTGTCCCCAGCAGGTTCCAATTGGCGTTTCGTGCATTAGTGTTAAACGCCCTTGGTGTTGCACTCGTCAGTAAGACCACCAAGCCTAACAACACACTTATAAGCTTGGCTAAAACAAACAATCTTAAAATTTTAATACCCAAAGTTTTTTATTAACTGTTTGTTAAAAAATGAGTATACTATACTTGTAAAAAATTACGAAATTCTAGATGTCAAAAAATAATACAAAAAATGTTTTTGGGACCGAAATCAGTAATATTTTAGTTTTAAAATTTTTATAATTAGGTATAAAAAACCCCGACTAAAAATTTTTTAAAAAAATTAAACAAAAAAAAACAAAACAAACGAATAATTACTTTATAAAACGTCGCGATAGTTGTTCAAGGTTAAAGGCAGGAAAATTTTATAAGCGAAAAAAATTTAAAAAAAGGTGACGCGTCTGTAGGATTAAAACAATATATTTTACGTTGTCAGTTTAGTAAATTCAAACATGTTTATTAAAAAAAAATAGTTTGATTTGACGTGCAAAACGCCAAAATTCAAGTCTTCAAAACTATGGCAGACATCGCATAAACTAAGACTAAGTTTACACTTTACACTTTTTAACTATATATCGTCGTTACTAAGGCAAAATGAAACAGAATTTGTATAAAATACATGCGACTGTGACTCATGTTAGATTTCTAACAGTTTCTTACTAACTACGGAATGACTCACAGTCACGCGTATTTTATAATGACAGTGGCTCATTTTGCTGTAGGCACGACGATATTTCTCTATTTTCAGACGTTCAGACGTCAGTTTCACGTGTGTCCTTCATTGGACTTTAAATTGTGTATTAAAAATTTTTTACAATAATAGTGAGAAAGTTTATTAGTCCTTTCATTAAATAATCGTTGGTTAGTGAGTATCCAAGTAAAAGTTTTTAGTAACATAATATTCTAAGATCAAATTCTTATATATCACAGAACTATACAGTCAATTTTAAGAGTATGTCGCTTTTTGCAATTTTCCGTGGTGTTTTGGCCAATGACAGAACAGATTTTTTTAGTTTTTTGCGCAAATAAACATAATTTTTGTACGCACTTTAGTTTTTAAATATGCATGAATAAAGCCGAATAAAATGCTGGACCGTAAAACCTAATAAAATGCTGAGCTTAAAGTAAAACTACATGTATTTTTTGTACAGGAGACGGAGCAGAAACAATCAAACTAAAGCAAACCCCAGAGCTTGGTGGGTTTTTTTCAGGGAATAAAAAGGCCGTGCAGTAAATTAACATAAATATGAAGGCAATTTTATATAAACCATCAAGAATTGATCAAAAAAGTTAGAGGTTCAATAAAAGATTGATTGATGTAAGTGGCACAAAATTGTTTTGATATTATTGGTGACATGGTGACATTGTTTTGACATGACGCACCTTATTTCTATTTGCACACAAACAAACCACCCACGACTAAAAATTTTGTTTTAAAAAAAGACCATGAAAAAGGTGCAATTTTATTTGTTTAAACGGAAAAAAGATCGGATAAATGCAATTTTTATTTTAAAAAAAAGCTAACACCAAAACCTTACGATCCGAATTTTCTGATATTTTATTATTTAAATTAAAAGGATGTTGTAATTCATATAAATAAAAATTAAACTCAAACATAAAAAAATAGTTGATTAAGATTAATGTGAGTGTTTATTTTTCAAGATTTTTGAAAAAACTTATCTATTCAGTATCTATCAGACCAGTCTCGGTCATATTTTTTTATTTTAATATGCGTGGGGGTTAAATTGCGCCTTTTTTGGTTCTCTGTTGAGAGAAAACGTAAACCGCACGGTTTTATTTGGTTTTCTTATACAATTTGGTAACGAAACAGCCGAATTTTTTGATGAAAAACTCATCTTAGAGCTTAATGACAAAAAAGAACAGGAAACAAAGGCGGTTAGAGCTAGGGCTATTACAAAGCTACAAAAAAGTTCTGAAGAATCCAAAACGGAAAAAACATTTAGACCAAAGAATCAAAAAGGGATTTCGAAAATAAAGCAGTTCTTCAATAAATATTAATAAAAAAAGTATGAAATATAATTTTTATTTTTTAGAACAGATTTTTAAAGTGCAGTTCTCGAAATTATCAAGTTCAATTATTTTTCACAGAAAAAATCGAGTTTTTACAATTTTCTGTTTTTAAGCTTTTCAAACACATTTTAATCATTTGGATCCATTAAAGATTAAACGATTTATTGCCGTTCAAAAATAAAAAAAAAAACAAATCACACAGCCCAAAACTTCCGGAAGCCAAAGTTTTTGCATTAAAGGCTGCATTAAATAATTGGCTGGAACACAATCAGATTATTTTGGGAATTTTTATTCCGAATAAAAATTAATGTAAGTGTTTTGGTATCTGTATCAGTTTCTATACCGAAATCGTACACCTGTGCAAAACAGGCGGTGGTGTGTTTTAAAAGTCACCACAAAAAAATTTGGTAAAAATTAAACCAACCACAGTTGTTCTCAACCACAGTTAAAGGACGCAATACAAGGAGTAGGTTTTTTTTGAAACTCAAAACACCAAAATTGGTAATAAAATAACATGGGTGGTCTTCAACCATGTTTCGAGGACGGCATCTTTAATTAAATATTGTGCAAACGATTTTTAAACATCGTTTTGAATTCTTTTTTTAAAGTTATTTACTATAATAGCAGGTGCTTCAATTCCACAGCTTAGTAACCCTTTGCAAAAACAAATATAACCTACGGTTGTCTGGATTTTTATTCTGCAGGATAATTGACTTATTTTCGGCCACCTTTTTTATTTTTTTGAATAAGTGTTTACTGGTTTTTCCAATCGACCCAACATTTGGTCTAAAAATCAAACGATAGCTATTTTTGTTTATCCAGTGCAAAATTTTAAAATTTCTGTTATACTTAAAGATCAGTGAAGGTTTAAATTTTTTTATAGTGGCTGAAATTAAGGCGCGAGCCATTAACTTCGGTCACCTAGAAAAAACTGGCTATAACTATTGCCAAAACGATCTTTTTAAAGGTTGCAAATTTATCCTTAGGTATTGTTCTTGGTACATATAACTTATTTTTTCCGTTTGCAAACTTTAATAGTTATTAGAAAGACTTTAAATAATTACGTCCAAACTTTAAAAAAACAAGTTTTAATAACCTCTATTTTTTGTTAAAAAGTCAAACGAGCAAAAAAATTCCTTAATAACGTAGTACGATGATATTTGAAAACAGCAAAAAACGCAGGTTCTTTTACCTAAATTTTAAAGTGGCCGAAATTAACAGAATCTTAAAATGCGCAGTTAGTGAAACGCGTTGCAAAGTGATTTTGAAGAAAATATCAAAACCTGAAAATTAACAATTTTGCGCCTTCAATAGAAGTTATTTTAAGGTTATATAGTGCTTCGTTCTAAATTTGATGCAGTTTAAACACGAAGCAAAAATTAGGAAAATCATAAAAAATTCACTTTTTGTATGAAAATGTTGATAATGCAGAATAACACAAATAAAAAACTTTTGCAAAAACACTTTATTCCACATTCATCCAGTTATTTTTGTGCTAGTTCTTTTGTGCTTTAAAAATAAACCAATTTTCTAACACCCTAAATTGGTGGTCGAAGCCTGGCAAGGCCTGGTAAGGCCTTGCCCAATTGGTAAGGCTTGGTCGAAATTAAGTCAGATACCCTACAACTTAAAACATTATTAAAAAAAGATGATCCCAAGCCAGGACACAAGAAAAAAATGGTGGCTTGCCCCATATATGTAAAACGTTGAAAGCTCCCATTGTATGTTTATATTGACAAATATAACATAAAAAAGGAAAAAAATACGTGAATAATTAATAAGTTAGTTTTGCGTAATATATGTTTAAAATATTGAGGTACATCGGGATTCTTTGTTTAAATTGCTACTTAAATCCATTTCAGTATTAAGGTATATGTGAAAGAAATTGTTTTGATTGGCATTGTTAGGTTGGTCAAAAAATTTATTTCAAACTCAGCAAGGTTTAATAATTTAATAACTGAATCACAAAAAAATTTTAATTTCAAAATTTAAAACTGTTAAAAAATTAGAAAAATGTTTACATAAAAGTTTCAATTTGCTGAAAAAAAATATATCGTAAAGATCTCGAATAATTTGCCGCTTTCAATTTCACCAGATTTAAGGTTTAAATGTGCTTTTCTTTAGTTAAATTATAACGAAGTAGAGTTGTGAAGGGGCTGACATTTTAACTGTGCGGCAAGGCCCAAGCGAGGATTAAGGCCTGCCCAGATCCCTGTGTCTTGAAATATTTCGCGGCCTATGGCCAGTGTAATGAAATAAAAATTCGGCCCCCGAACCTGGTTAAATGTTAAAAGATAGGCCGAAATGTCGGACAGTCCATATTTTGTTTAACAAAAGTGTCATTAGGGGGCCGAACTTTCTATTTTATACAGAGGAAGTGAGAAGATTAAGTTTTTTTTTGCTGGGACCCTTGAAAATACAGATTATATGCATAATAAAAGTTTATTTAATTATAAAACATTATTGTAATTTAGTTTTTGAAAAATTTAAAGAACTCTTGTTTTGTTACTGAGTTTTTATGCATTTTTAATAAAACCGGTAAATTCTTGTATAATTTAATAAATTTTGGTTAGACGGCATTTTTTTACAAAACCATTGAATTTTTGTTTAAAGGTGCTGTACAGAATTTTATTTTTTGTCTATTTCAATGATTTTTGGGAAACCTCTTGAAACTTTTTTTATCTGGATGTTTAGAGCATTTTGTATTTTAACAACTTTTTTCGCTACGAAAAGCTTTAATACACAAAAAATAAAAAAAGTATTTTTAACTTTGTTTTGACACTCAACGTGTAAATTTTAAAAAAAGTATTTGTAAAAATATTAGTTTTAGTGAAAAAATTTACGATTTTTACCCCATTAAAAAAACTCGTTCGAATCTGAAAACTCGCTAGCAAAAATGATAGGGATTTGGTAAAACTGTCTACTACGTATTTGTTTTGTTAACGATTCTGTCGAAATAAGCAATTTTAGAATAGTATAATATAATTGCACTTTTTTATTTTTTAAACAAAAAAATTGCTTAGTAGTTTTTTTCAAATATCAACCAAGTTTGCCGACTGGTTTTTCGTTTTTTATGTTTCACGAAAAATGAAGTAAAAGTCGCAGGTTCTTTTTTCTAAAACACTAAAGGTTATAGTTTACACAAGAGTGGCAACTGAAAAATGACGCATTGCACACACCGTTCACCCTACAGCAACACTTAAAAGTTTATTTATTTCGCATAAAGCAGGATACGCAAGGCCGATGGTACTCAGCACTAACTGCGCAACCAAATGCTAACAATATCAACAAACTATATTATCACTATATAGTGTGTCTTAGTTGGGATTTGATCCAGGGATTTTCACTGCGCCACAACCTCCACGGACGAATTGCAGTGACAATACAGGTGTAATGATGTAATCGCGCGCCTAACGCGTCACCTGTCACTTCCCACTTCGATGTAAACCAGCCCTAATATTTCGATAAATACTTTATTAAAATTTATTATTAAAGTGTCAAAATGAAGTTAAAAATATGTTCGTTATTTTTATATTTTTTGTTACAAAAATTTGGTTGTGAAGAAAAAATTGTTTAAGTACAGAATGTCCTAAAAATTTTATTACAGAATGCCCTAAAAATTACTGTTAAAAATATTTTGTCGAAAAGTTACACGGTTTTGGGAAACCAAAATAAATTTTCACAAAAAATTAATAAAATTTTATGCAAAAATTTTGACTCTGTTTCGCACCCTTGCTTGGTCCCAGCCAGCACTAGTAAAAATTCGAAATTTGTGTCGAAATTAAAATTCGCTTTAGTTTTTTAGTGCCCATTAGAAATTTTTTGTCCAATCATTTACGAATTAATTGTCCAGAAGCTACAAAAACATTATTTTGTTTTAACACGTTTTACTATTACATTTTGATGTTAAATTTATTATTTAATATTTTTAAATGGTTTATTTTTAAAAAATCTAAGTAGAAACGTGTGTGTGAGAATTAAGGCAAAAGTGAATGTAAAACAGTAAAAATATACAATAATGTTATACACGTACGTTACATGATCTTGAACATAAATATTTTACTACAAATAAATTTCACAGCCATGAGGTAACTTTAACGTTAATTAAAAACAATATTTAATATGACACATAACCATTTTGGCAAAACAGTTGACCATGTGGTTTATTGTGTGGAAAAAAACAGGCGGCGATAGAATTAAAAAAAACCAAAAAATTTTTTTAAAATTTTAGATAATATAACTTAAAAATTATCTTTATGAGAGTATGTTTTAGTGAAAGTCACACCATCGTATAAAAAACCCTGTTTAAGGCACGAGTTAAGTTTAAGCCTCAGACACTTGCGATCGTTAACTGAAAATTATGCGTTTGCTTTATATTTTATGAAAAATGCAAAAATATAATTAAAATTTTATGAATTTTGTCTCTAAAAAGTTTGTATAAAATTATATCAAATGTTGTCCGATTATACTGGATCAAACATTGGTAGATTTTTTTCTGCACGATATTGTTATGTATTGTTAGATTATATGCCATCTTGATTAAAACATCAAATTATGTGGTTAAATTATGTCTGGCTGACCTCCTAAATTGGTACGGAGAAATAAGAAAAAAATTAATATTTTTCTTTCAAAATAAGTAATTTGATTAAGTTAAAATAAGGTATTTTTTTGTAATAAACCGTTTTTTGTACAAAACAGCTAAACAGAGTTTTTATATTGTATTCGTTAAGGTCAGCCAGATTTTTTTACCGAGACAAAAATATTGTGTGACCATTATGCTGCAAGTAATATTCCTGCGCTTACATCAATAGCAATGCGAAAAATTCTCACTTAGTTCTGGCAAGCAAACCACCAACAAACAATATATGATATAAAGTTTTTTACATATATCAAAACACACTAATAAACATCAATAAATTTAAATGCAAGGTAGGAGAGAAAAGTTTTAAAACTAAAAAATGATATTTAGGCTAGTAAGTGCAATTGTTGTTGTTTCTTGTATTTTTTTGTTCAAAAGTACATACCACAATCGATCTGTGTATATTTTAGATAAACCAACTAATGGTAAACCCAACGTGGCTACAACAGTTGTTCGTTGGATTGAAAAATGCCCCTCATTAAGTAACCACTCAAATCACAAGAATCTGACGTCACTCGTATCAGCCAATCAGAACTCAGAAAATGAAAAATTTGAAGTAAGAAATCAACTTCAGATGGTAGGTAGTTTATGAATAATTCTCAATTTGTGGCACAAAAAAAAAAAGAAAATAGTTGTTTAATGAACACGTGAACACACTGTTGCAGCTACGTTTGGTTTGCCTATAGTTTGAACAATGTATAAAGCTAAAAAAAATTAGCAATATAAACATTTATAAGCATAATTCTAACACTCAAATTTTTAAAATTTTTAAGATTATACCAAAAAATCTATTCAGTTTGCTTAATATTTAAAAATTTATTTAATTTTTTTTCATTTTTTTACTGGTTTGAGGTAGAAATTATTTTTTTGAAACTCCCAAATGGAACAAAAAATGTGCCGTCATTCCAAACAACCATTCAGGTGGCATGGCAGTCACGGTTCTTATCAATATGATTATTAAAACGGCGGAACATGGATTATGTTTTGATGAATGATTTTATTTGATGTTTTCATTGCATACGTCAATTTTTAGAAAACAACTTTAAAACACAACCGTTATATTTTAGTTTCTTAACAGTTTTTTGTTACTGTTTTTAGCAACTTGTAGTTTTTTAGTTTTTTTAGCAGTTTTTAATTGTAGTTTTTAGCAACTTGTTGTCCAGAGTAAATTGACAGAAGAAGTCCCAGTTCAGGGTCCGCAGTCTCGTATTGTCGGTGTGGTTTCAGGACTGGCCCGAGACTCGGCCTAACTCGGTTTTGTGAATCCTGATATAATATTCATGTGAAATAAATAGAATTCAAACATTAAACTTAGAAAAACTGGAAAAATAAGCATAAGTATAATCTGGCGTTTTAAAAGACAGGCCCAAAACAGAATAGCAAACTTGACATACAGTATATATCATTCGTAGTGTTCAAATGTTACCTGAGAAAAGTGAAAACTGGATCATCAATCAAATCAAAAATGTTTTAAAAGAAAGAAAATAAACTTTGTCTTTACGCAAATCAACATAAATTTGCATTCGATACTGCTGTATTAGTAATATTTACGATTAACGCTTTGTCGTTGTCCTCTGGTCGGCGTTGGCTCTAGGAATCTAAAATTTTTATTCAATTAATTAAAAAAATGAACACATAGAAACAAGAAACAAATAAATATTATATTTTGAGTTTAAAAAAAAGCAATTAAAAGAAATGTGAGATACTTGAGTTCGATGGGTTTTGGAGCATAGCATCTGATTAAAAACGTTCCTGCCTGATACTTGTCATACGTTGTCGGAATTATAATATAATGTCCGGGTTTTAAATCGAACCGGCCCACAACTTCTCGAAAATTTACATACGTTCCTGATCGGCATGTTTCCGGGGTATAAGCAAGATACTCCTCCGTTAATCTTTTATTGGGGTCTTGTGTCTAAATTTTTACGTAAATTATCAGATAATAAACATTATTCTTGAGATTAACAAGAATACATGAAAATTAATTAATAAAGAAAAGAAGAATGAGAAATGTAGAACAAATATTTGGGATAAAATTTTTATTCTGTTTAAAACCATAATAAAACAGAATAAAAGTTTTATCCTTCGTTTTTGTCTTCGTTTTAAAATTACTGTTTCCTCGTGGACAATCTATAGTAAATATATGGGATATGCGCGGATACAACGTAAATGCGTACGAATGCATATGCAATGCATATACATAATTTCATATTCATATGCATATTTTTTTCAACTATATGCATACGTATGCATTTTTTCGCAAAGTATATGCATACGTATACATTTTTTTGTAAATTTTATGCATACGTATGCAATTTTTTTAAAATTTTTGCATACGTATGCATAAAAGTTGCAAAAAAATGCATGCGTATGCATATACTTTCTGAAAATATGCATACGTATGCATATAAGTTGCAAAATAAGCATAAGTATGCATAAATTTCCAAAAATATGCATACGTATGCATGTTTTGCAACTTATATGCATACGTATGCCTATACTTTCCGGAAAAATAGATACGTATGCATTTAGGTTGGATCTACACATATCCACATACATCTAAACATATCTACACTTATCTACACATAATTTCTTCTTCATTTCTCATTCTTCTTTTCTTTATTAATTAATTTTCATGTATTCTTGCCATTAAGGTAAATTTTCTTAAAAAAATACAAGGAAGACTTTATTATTTTATTTTAAAAAAAAAACAGTTTTTTACTGGTAAAAAGCACACAACCAATTTCATATTATTTTTTTAATTGTATCATTTTCAATTAAAAAATTTGTAATGACAAGCGCTTACATATTATAAAATTATGCATTTGCATATGTTTTAACCATTTCTATGTTTATTTGAAACAACATGTGCTTTTTTACAAAGTACAGAATTATTTGCAATGAAACAATGCAAAAGCTTACACATGGTTAAGATCTACAAATTTACTTGCAATGCTGGTATAATTTTGGGAAAAAAATATTCATATTAACATTTTCAGCCTTTTACACTACATGATTCTGTTTAAGATAAAATACCTCTTTAAAGTTTGAAATAGATATGGTTGATAAAATTAAGTTAAAGAGAAAACAGGCTGGCAAAAAGTTTTTAAAATGATAGAAGGAACACCACAGCAGAGCAGACCCCATGTTCGGTTTTAGGCTTGTAGTTTTTTAATTAGAAAGAACATACCTCGTAGACCAAAAAAGCAATTTGTAGCATCTTCAGACCTTTGCTTCTCGACGACCTTCGATGTTCTTGCATGAGACCCATAATAACACCGCAGGTACCCACATGGGGTTCCCCATCGTCATCTAAAAAAATTAAAATTAACAAAAAAATCAAATTGCTGTTATAGCATAAATGTGAGGGGTTTTCGACATCGAGTTTTTCGTTATTTTAGGAAAATGATCAATAAAAACCGTTAAAAGCAAAAAATATATAAACATTTTGCTCATAAACATTGACAGCCCTAACTAGGGCGCGCCCTAACTGTGGCCTTAGGGCTCTAATTAGGGTATATAACCTAATTAGAGTCATATATACCGTATATACAGTATCTTTCTCTATGAATTTATATTTATATCTAGTAGTGTACCTTCCTTTGTATTTATATCCTATTCCTATGCTAAACTTCCTTTATATTTATATATATCCTATACTAAACTTTTCTCTGTATTTATATTTCATATATCATACCTTCCTCTGTAACCGTAAGCACAAATTGGGGGTTGGTGGCGTAGGCCTGGGGGTCGTTTCGGCACCCACCGGCGCTTTCGCCCAATTTCCACTCCCCTCTCACCAGTTTCAGGTGACACTCCACACCACTTTCGGGTTCCAATGACGGACCCAGTGTGCATATCGTAACCTTAAAACGAAGAAAAACCTAGTGTTAATTAAACTTAAAATTGCATAATATTTTTAAAAATTTACGTCTTCTAGGTTTAAAAATCAAGAATAGAAAAAAAATTCAATGAAAGCTTGAATCAAGCACTGCATACAATGTTTAAAAGTTCGGTCTTTCAAATTATAGCTTAATTGTCTCTGTTCGCGTCTTTTTTAGCAAAAAAGTGGTGGTGAAACGCATGATATAGACGACACGTTCGCTGCTGTTATGTTAATTGAATAGTTGAAATTGTAATTCTGTCTTGATTGAGCAGCCATGCGCCATTTAAATTCTGCGTATGTGACGCAATAATAATCAATAGGGGTTAATAAGTTTCTTAAAAGTTTTTCAATTATTCGCTGTATAAATTCGTTATTTTTTCGCATTCTTGTACATATTTAGCGTTTCTTAAAAAATTGTTTATATTATAAGAGCTTGTAATATTATATTGCATAAAAATACTGAAGCTCGGGCCTACTTCACCAAGACATTTGTAAATTATCCTTTAAAAGTCTCCGCCTATTTTTTGTAAAACACGAGAAAGAAGATAACGACACGGAAATAATATTAATGGACGAACGAACCAATACAGGGGGGAGATACAAGTCCAAAAACCTTTATGTATTTGCGGAGTAGGCGAAGATGTGTAAAATGAGAATTTACAAAGGTTCTTATGAGCCAGGCCCTAAAAAACTACGTATACAACGACGCAGAGAAACTGTACCTCCTGAAATTTGTCGGTGAAGTCTGTGAAATTCATCCAAAATTCTCCGTCTTGGCCCTGGTCGTACAAAGCCTTTTTAGTTTCGTCATCGATTTCACGCCACCTGCTATCGCTAAAAATAAAATAAAATTAACAGTTTAAAAATAGGAACTAGGACCAAAAATATATAATACTATATAATATATATTTTTGCTGAGACTAAAGGTAAACCCAACGTGGCTGCAACAGTTGTTCGTTGGATTAAAAAATACCTCCCCATTAAATAACCACTGAAATCACGAGAATCTGACGTCAGTTTATCAGCCAGTTAGATTCGATTAAGTACGAATTTTTTTTGTATATGTGTTTTTAAACTTGATTCTCCGATGGTTTCGTGGAGCAATCAGTTAAGGCGTAGTCATTTTGACAGAGGCAGGAATGATGCATTCTTGACAGAGGTGAGGAGGTCGAACTCTCCTTATACGAAATTTTTAGTTTCATTTTTATATTTTTTTTTAGATTTTTTATAATTTTAGAATTTCATATACATAAATTAAAAACAAAAACATCATTTGTTTCCTGATTTTTGTCAATTTGTCGAATTTTTTGTCATTTGAATATTTAAAAATATAATACTAATAATGATTTACAAATAATTTTTATGTAAGTAAAAAAGCGTAATTTTTGTTATGTTCTACAATTGTTTTACTACTGAACGCTTTGCAATGAAACCTATCAGGAGAAAACTTTAACATTTGATTTATAAATTATGATTTTCACAGACCCATTGAATTTTCCTAAAATTGCTGAATTCTTAATCTTGTGTAATGAAAAAATTTCTCCGCATGAAAGTCATGTGGGCGTGTCTAATCACCTGAGCAAACTGTTGCAGCTACGTTTGGTTTACCTTTAGCCCCGGTAAAGTTCGGTACAAGTTCCCTACGTGAGAATTCTACCCCCAACATATATTAACTAAAATATTGTTTCTACTTAAATTAAAAATTGGTTACTATTTAAGGCAATAAATTTTGTTTTATGGCAAAAAATGGTATTTTTCGAAAATACATTTACAAGAAAATTATATTCCAAGAAATTTTTTATTAAGTTTTTAATAAACCTGAAAATATGTTTTTAGAATTTCCAAGAGTCTTACAAGTGTGTTTCGTAGTTTTTTTGTCCTTCAAACTTCTTAAACCGATTTTGACTCGTACCGTAAAGTTCCTCAAGCTAAAGGCCACCGACCGGCTGATAGTTTGAAAAATACACGACCATCGCAATTTATGCATATCAATCTTTTTAGCAGCGTATACATGTTGATCGACATGCATTTATGTATGCATGTCGATTACTCCGTAGTGCATAAAATTAATGAACAAAAATTATAATAAATTGTAATAATCTCACTTGTCTGACCAAGCACCATTCCATTCAAGACCAGTACCCCATGGGTTTCGGATACGTATCAGCTGCTCTTTCTTTCCCCTGAAGTCCACCTAAATATTTATTTATATACGATACAAAAAATTTGATTAAATAAATTAAAAAAATTGCCAATGTAAAAATTTTTACATATGCACGAGTTCTTATAAAGTGGAACTACGGATATTTTCTTTTTTTTATTTTAAAAAGTTTATTGGAAATAATAATAGCGTACAATAACAAATATCAACACAATTATAAAACTATTAGTATAAAACGGATATTTTCTCGAAGTTGAAAAAAAGTGGGTCAAAAATAGGTTAAACTTTCCGCTTGCTTGTGGGCAAGAGAATCTAATTCAATAAAATTTATTATATTTAAGTTTTTTCTAGCCGTTTAGACCAAAAATTATGCAACGTTAATAAATTTGAATATTTTGGGAAAATTATTTGTCTTGAGGTGTTCGAAAATTTGTTTATTTATTTAAAATGTTAGAAACCGTTTGTTTTTTGGATCATTTCTTTTTTATGATTTAACTTCTGTTCTAAGATTGTTATTGCGTTACAAAAAATCTTGCATGAAATTTGCTAAAAATTTTAGTATATATTTACTAAACTCAATATATTTTTTAATATCTCTACATGTTTTTTTCCTATTTTCTTTGCTAGAGCGCCACAGCCTCGACTTAAAACAGTCTTCGCTTTTATTCTCAGGCAAATTTTACTATTTTTGACCACTTCCATAAAATTCTTAAGTAGCGTTTCAGAAAATCCTTTGAGAGCTTAACTTTTTGTGCGAGAGTATAACTTTATTTGTTTGATATGTAAGATTCAATGGAAGGAAGAACATTCTACTTCTTTAAAAAACGTTACTGTATATTATGTACAAAATAGCTGTTTAGTTAACAATGACACTTCATAAGCAAAAAAATAGTTTTTAGCTAAAACTGGAAATTTAGCATGTGCACCTCGACTACTTCTCTTCTTGTTGAGTTTAAAGGTCCAGGTCCAGTTAAATGACAAAACACTCTAAACTTCCACAAAAGCAGTTGTAAAAAAACTGTAAACTGCAAATTTATATTTAAAAAAAATTAAAATTTAAAAACAAAATTTTACCTCTTGTGCTCCGGTAATACTGTAAGCGTGACCGGCAACAAGGCCATTAGAGGGGCGGTCATTTGTACCGTTGTAAGCACCCTAAAAATAATTTTTTTTTACAACGACGAAATAAAAAATACATAAATACAACATAGATAATAATACTGAATCAACAATACAACGAAATTATTTTGGGGTTTTCTTTTATTTTGAAAATTAAAGCGAATGTAAAAGTAACGTGCCAGGGTAATACCTAGATATTTAGCTAACGTAATGGTCAAGGTGTTTATGAGAAAATGAAAATTATTAAAATTTTTTAAATATGCTTTTTTTCTGTCTAAAACTAAAATCATGATCGATTGATAATTTCCATACTAAAAAATAAAACTAATAAGAACTAACTAACTATTTTATAAGAAAATTAATATGTTTTTATAGTTTTTTGTATAAAAAGTAAAAAATAAAGAGCACAGGTTTAACAATATATAATCAAAATAACGACCGCATTCTTCCAAAAGTAAATAATTGGATCATAAAAATAAACATAATATACTTGTATAGAGCAGCACAAAAAGGATCCTGGTTGTCGCACCGCTTGAGCCAGTTTTTTAAATGTGTCCGGATTTTTTTTGGCTTCTTTTAGTTCAAATCTACAACAAAAATTATTAATTTTGTTTCCTTAACTAAAATAAAATTAAAAAAAACTAAACATTCACACTGAAATCGAAGGGGTGAATATTATCGTGTTAAGTTACATGCAAAATTTAAATCTCGTCTCGTCTCATATAAAGTTTGGTGCGTATTTCGTTTAAAGGACAGTAACAAAAATATTTGATTCTAGGTGATTTAAAGTTTTTTTTTTAAATGTTACCTGCATTTGACTGAAATTTTTTAGGGGTAACTTTGGAAAATTCATTTTAAATTAAAATTATGAGCTGTCTTACGGGCGTGCTGCTAAATTCTAATAATATATTTTAAAAACAGGAAGACTACCTTTCAGCAATTCCCCCTGTTAAATCAACCATAGCGTCCATAGCTTGACCACCTTCTATTGCTTCATACGATCCATGTAGTCTAAACACAAATAAAAGTAAATGGATAGCCAAAAACTTAATCTTTAAATTTGTTACTGTAACTCACTTGAATTTAAGATTGGAGAAACAAAGAGTAGTGAATGTTTGGAAAAAAAAAACACACAAAAATCTCAAACACCGTAGCCACTTTTTTGGAAAAATTGTTTTATTTGTCTGATCGCAAAATAAATTTACAAATTTAAGATTTGGGATACCAAGGCTTATGTTTTTTTAAATATTTTCAAAGTATGGCTGGTTTTATATGATTATAATTGCAATTTGGTGTTTTAATTTTTAATCAAGGTAAAAACTAAATTTGCAAACAAAAAAATTATAATCCTTTTTTTCCACCTAGAAGCAAATGCTCATTAGAAAAGTTGCTTTCTAAGTTTATTCTTTTTAACTTCTAAATTGTAATATTATCATCTATCAGTTAGATAAAGTCAATATCAAGAAATTTTCTTGATATTGATACGGTGATAGACAAAATAAAGTTGAAAATCAACTAAATTTAAATCTAAAAATCTTACTACCAACGACCAAAGGCCAGTTGAAATTTTTGATGGTAGACTTGCATATCTTGCTTTGGAAAAATTTTCATATAAAAGTCCTCCTTACTTTGCATACGCTTTTTCTATCAAGGAAACCCAAAATTCGTTTTCGTCAGTATTTGAAGCGAATAAAAGTTGGTTTCTTCTGGTGGGTAGTAAATCGTCGATATAAACGTCCACCCATTTTCCGTATCGCCAAAAGCGAAAATGAATGATACCTTTGTATCTGTAATTAAACTGTGTACTAATAATAATTATATACAATACTATATATAAAGCATATATTTGCCACATAATTATATGGTCCACAGGAGAAATCGGTATTACATGTAAATCAGTATGCGAATTTGCTGTTTAATAAGTGTGAAATGGACGAAATATTTTTCACACTATAAAAAAGTGCAATAATTTTTATATTGTATCATGTGGTCATGTATCATATCATCATACAATACAGTTTAATTTAGTGTAAAGTGTAGTGGTGCCGTAGAGTTTAGTGTAACCAGTTTAAAGCTTACCCTTCTCCGTGTAGAGGTTGCTGAGTCGGAATTACCCGTTCCATAAGTTTTTTGTCCTGAGCCACGACCGAGCAGGAAGACAGAAACCAGCAATCACCAAGAGAACCCTGAAAAATTAAGTAATTTCTATATAAAAATACATGATATCTACTCTGTTCTATGAGTTTGAAAAGTTAGATTCATACGGCAGCTTGCGTGTGAGGTGAAAGATTTTTTTTGAACTTTGGCAAAAAATACTGATTTTTTTAAAAGAAGAGAACGTCTGCATAGCAAAATCCGCCTTCATGGAATATTTGGAACAAATCAATAATTCCAGGATTGTCATAACTGTATATAAAACAAAAATAAAAAGCTAAATCTAACCTACTACAAAAACTATTAAGTTCTTGTGCGTGTGTAGCTGAATGGTTTCAATGAAAGCGGTTACCTAGACGAAGATTGTCTACTTTTATTGCTGCTATTTGGCATTAATAAAATATGGTAAATAATAATATCGTCACACTTTAATGTTTGTTGAAATAAATTTAAAATATACCTGACAAATGTCATCTTTGGAAACACCGTCAATCAACATTTGAGGATTGGAACACATTTGTCTAGGAGAAATCCATCTATATAAAAAAATTAGTAGTGTATTTCAGTGGATTATATTAGTGCTAATTTAAAAATTATTTGGGAAAATTATGATTTCTGTCTGTTCTACATGATTTTGAATTATTAAACAATTCATTTATTCACGTGAAAAAAATCTACTTTTCATTTTAAAATTCTTTATCAACGTAAATTAACTTACTTGATGTTGCTTACGTTTCGGTTTTCAGTGAAAAACAGAGACCTGTAATCAGGAGGAAATTGAGTATCTAAATTTAAAAAAAATATCATAAAATGAATGTCAAAAAGTTTGCGATTGAAACTCGTTTCATAACTTTTAATATTTAGCACAACTTTTTTTATAGTGTAAGTAAGGTTATCTATCAATTTATCCGGTGTAAAATAGCACTTCTTTAATAATAATGCTGAGATAATATATGCCAGTTTTAGAACACTTTTTAAAATTTTACAAACTTATTATTGCTTTAGTTTTTTTACATTGTTTATCGACATTGCATTTTCGCTAGATTTTTTTGCTAGATTTAGATTGAAACAATGGACCTACGTAGCATAAATAAATTCTGGGTCGGCGATCTCTCCGATATTCAGAATTTGTTTTAAAATAAATAATTTTTACACAATTTTACACGGTTTTCCTAAAAACCGGAGGTTAAACAACAATATTAAAACAATTTTAAGCATTTTTGTTACCTTTTAACCATTGTTTACATCTATTTTTGCGCCAATAAGGCTTTTTATATGCAATTTTTTTATGTTAATCAGAAACATAAAAACAATTTACATTGCTTCAATTTAATAAAAAAACCGCTAAAAGTTTTCAAATGGATGTTTTATTATTTTTAGCTTTCCGATCTTAAAAATATTACAATAAAATGTATTTAATCTGAGAGGAAATTTGTTCGTGCTTTGACCAAATTTTTTATGCTACTGTAGGTAGGTCTATAGAAAATTATTTAATCTGTTGTCAAGATAGAATTTCCATAATATTTGAAAATTTATGTTTACTGGGAAAAATCTGTTAGTTTCATTAAAGGCTGGTTCATACTTATGTAAAAACGTCCTTTGGACAAAGTCCAAAGGACGTTTTTACATACGTTTATACGCTGTGTTTGTCCTTTGGACTTTGTCCAAAGGACGTTTTTACATAAGTATGAACCAGCCTAAAGACAGTTTTTCTTAGTTATGCACTTAAACTTTATTTGAAAGTAAGATCCTCACTTTTTCAGATTTATTCTAAGCATATTTTTATATAAGCTACAGTACATAATTAATGAAATAAATCTATTAACAAAACTATTTATTTGCAACAACAATGTTATTCATAACCCACCTTGATAAAGTGTACCCTTTTCCATTTCAAGTAGCTTTTTTTCGATTTTCTTAGGCTTCTATAAAAGAAACGTAAACATAAACGGAAAATAATGTTTAAATTTAAAACACAAACAGTCTTTAAAAATTATTATTTTTTTAGCGGATGTAAGCCTGTTTTAAAAAAACATAAACGAAAAATAATGTTTAAATTTAAAACATAAACAGTCTCCAAAGAATTACTGTTTTTTTAGCCGATATAAGCCTATTTTTTGTGCTTAGCTACATCAGATTATTCAAAGCAAAATACATATTTTTATGTTAAGTAAGTCAACCACTGTAAACCACTGTGAAACCTAAAAATTTTCGAAAAGTAAATAACGGAAACAAAAAAAATCGAAATAGTGCAGACACAAATGAAGTTCTATCTTATCCCGCAAGGCTCCTCTACCTAGCTCTGAAAGACTGGAGATAGGTGGGAAGCAGGTTGGCGGCAAGAGTGGAAGTAAGTAAAGTTATAATGTAGACAGGTAGGAGGCAGCAAAATTTGCGATTTAGAAAGGTAAAAGACATCCCGTTCTTACCGGGTTATACTAGCTGCACTATATAACACGAAATATTTGTTTACGTAAAAATTTTATCTTCAAAAAATAACTTTCACTTTTTTATATTTTAAAACTATTTTCTTAAAAAAATTGGGTTTCTGCATACAAAAAAGTGTTTAAAAAAACATTTAAAAATAAAAACGGCAATTTTTTAGCGCCGCCCCTAATGACAACAATAAAATTCAAAGATATATATAAATAGATGCCAAAAAGTGGTTTATGTTTTGCACAAATCGATAGTGTCCATACCGTAGTTCCAAGTTTTCCTTTTCCGATCACCCTGGTTTCTTCTTGGGAGTCCCCAAGTTTTTCCGGAGAAGTTGGAACTGCCTCCGATATTTCTTTCCAGGGGACTGAAATGTCCCGGGTTTTGCCGGTTGCCGAGTCCGCACCAGCGTTGGCTGAGCGATTCCGTTTCGCAGAGAAAACGCGAACTTTAGCGCTGGTCGGTTTGGCTGAGGTGGTGCGCTTGTGTTCCGAGTTGGTTTCTGCATTTACGGTGAAATATCAACATGACAATAAAAACAATATAGCGAAAATTAAAAAAAAAAGGTTTTTAGCTCTTTTCTGTTTCTATAAATATAATTTGTTTCGACAATAACATTGCAACCGTGTGAAATTCTTTTTATTTATTTGAGGGCGCAAATAACTTTTGTTTGTGACTATTTAAATAATTAAGAACCAAATCAATTGTAACGTAGTCTCTAGAAGAATTTTCATGCGGCTATAAAATTCCAAAAAAACAATTAGAACATTCACGATTAAATAAACTAATTTTAGATTCTAACTCAGGAAAAACTAAATGACGGTTAAGAATATTTATTTTGCTATCATACCCACTGTTTTTTAGGTCAAAATCTAAAAAAGGGAAGAAAAAACCAACTTATATTGTTTTCGTGTTTTTTTCGCAGTAACCAACGTTATTTGCTAATTTATTTGAAACCTTACGGTAAAATCAAATTGCCTGCTTGTATCATTTAATTAACTGACTCATACTTTCTTGGTGGAATAATACACTCAGTTCTAATTTTTTATCAATACATAAAATTTCGTGAAATAATAATTGTTAAACTGCGTATAGCAGTGCGTAGCGTAAGTAAAATATCTGACGTGTAAGGCAGCCGCACATTTGAATATTTTTTTTGCGATGTCTCATTAATGGTGGTGCCTTCAATAAAATAAAATCCCACAGACTTTTTTAGCAAACCACTGCGCGAACCATGCAACTTTTTTAAATTTTATTTTATATTAAAGAATTAAGTTTAACCAAAGGTGGATAATCTAATAAAGGTATGTCATAGCGCTCTGTAGCAGCGTGCATCATAAAATCCAATTCGGGCCGCACGTCCGGCCAGAAGCCGCACGTCCGGCCAGAATTGGATTTTATGACGCACGCTGCTACAGACCGCTGTGACATACCTTTATTAGATTATTCTACCTTTGGTTTAACTTAAAAAAATAAAATTTCTATTATGATTTTTACAAAATGCTACACTGTGCATAAAAATTCCATTAAAATTTTTTTACAGTAGTTTTCTTATTTAAAAAACTGTCCTTCCGAGTGTTTTCAATATTGTACTTAATTATCACGCAGTTTTAATTATTTTTGTGTCTGATAATATTTTACCTTTTCCGTGACTTTCTTTCCCGTTTCCCACTAAATTGTCTTTAGTTTCGGAATTGACTTTCGGCGGCTCGGGAGGGTTCGGATCGGCCTCCTCGTCGTTTTTCTTGCGTTTCGAGGGGGATTTGCGCTTTTTTCCCGATTTCGGCTTGGCGCTACGACTTCCGTTCACTTGAACTGTCGTCTGTTTGTCCGTCTGTTCGCTTGGACCACCGTTTGCGACGGAGTTTCTGGTCGGTTTTCCGGAGTGCTTAAACTTCCGCGATTTGTGTCTCCCGTTTTCCTCTCCCGTATATGGATATTCCGGTTGCGGCAAATTCCCGTTGATTTGGTGATACTCCTCGGATTTGACGAAACCTGGCGGTATTTCTTCGAGAATACGCTGTTTTTGCACAGTTTAAATTGGTTAATTACGTTTTTGTTTATATTTAAACCAAAAACCATTTCAAATAGTTCTCTACTGGAAGTGGGCACGCCTCTAAGCTTTTATGTAAGTGTTTTAATTCAGACTTTGATGTGTTTCTAGTGTTTGCAAAATCGGGCGCGTTTTGATTAGGGTGATATATCCTGAATGAAGACGCTCTTAAGGTATATCTCTGTTAGAATATTAAATAGCTGAATACTATGTATCTTTAAGAATTTTTTCTTTTTTTAATAACGGTATCGTTAAATCTGCATAAGTATGGATCGCGCTCTACTGATTGGTCGTTTATCATGATGTATGTATGATGTACATTCGATATTTTTTGCGTAGTTTTCTAACCAAAAAATTAAGGTGATTTAACCGTTTTGAATGCACTTTTCAGATCTCAATATCGTTACGTGAGATTTAAGAATTGATATCGAGGTCTGGAAATTGTTTTTGTGACTCTTGAATTTCCTTACTTCTTCGGTTGGAAAACCCGTACAAAAAATACAAAACGTATCATACTGAATTAAGCATCATACTGTACACCCAATCAGTCTCGGGCACACCATTTTTTTCATTTTATTTGATTTATTTATTTATTATTAGTCGTAAAAATATATATGTTAATGAAACGATATAGTGTCCAAATTATTTATTACGTGCGATTCATAAATTTAAAATAATTAATATCCGCAAAAAATAAGTCAGTTTCGGTTAAAAATTATATAGACCATTAGCAGTAAAATTTTATTAGGAAATGTACAAAAAGATAAGTTCTCTATATAAGGTATGAGGATTTTAAAATAAAACAATTTGGTTTACTCTACTTGCATAACGGTTGCGAATAATTTCTTAGGGTTAACTTTTATAATTTCAACTTCTAATTTTCATTCCGAATAAAAAAGTAAAACGTATTTTATAATGATGAACATTTGTTTTCTTAAACTTGCAGGCTTTTTTCCGGAATAACGGCGTATTCTAGAGAAGAAAGTTGAGAAGAAAGTTCACCTTGTGTCGCTTTTTGCGCGGAGTGACTGTCGGTTTGAACGAGTATGTTTTTGTTTTCCGCGTCTCTAAGGCTACTGCCGTTAGCACCGCTACCATTCGCGTAGCTGAATATAATAGAGGTAGTATATGCGCCCGCCAGTCAAAAGGTATAAAAAATGAGTATTTAGTATATAATGTACTATGTAGCTTATTCAGGCCGTAATATGGGCTGTATTGGAAAAGCTGTACTTTTTTGGCTTGACTTTTGCCAGAAGTCACGTGATAGATACCCCGGTTTTAAAATAGAGGTAGCGGGACAATATATTGGGTAATCAATCAAAAACGAAGCTATATGCTTTTAAAATAGTTATTTATAGTTAATAAATTGAGTTGAAAAAAAAATAATATTTTTGTACTATCTTCAGGGTATTAGCAATGTTTACGTTTCCATATAAGGAAATTTTTAAGTCAGACTAAGTTTGACTTGCAAGCAAACATTTCCCACTAAAAAAAATGTTACCTGTTTCAAAAAATGAAATGTAAAAAGCATAAACAACGTGGAAGAATTAAGCCTGGTTGACCCTACATCACTTAGGACGTATGACGTAAACTTATACCGTATACTTATGACGTATGACGTAAAACGTAAGAGCTATCAGTTCACACTATGACATCTAAAACACATAACGTAAGACCTCTCAGTTGTTTTTTGCATTAAAAACAATTTAATTTCGTCTTTAAATGGCAAGTTTTAATTTGTAAATATTAGACTTCTCAATTTCAGCATGTTTTGGCTGTTTCATCATGTAAAAACAAAAATAAAAAAAGTTGGGGGTAAATGCTAAGGCAAAATCTTTTAAAAACACAAATCTCCTAAATAATCTCAAACTTACCCTCGGGATAAATATATAAATGTCCCGGTGTTTTGAAAACTAAAAAGGTGTTATCATTATATTTTTTGAAAAAAAAAATTGTAGAAATGGTAATTTACACAAGTATCCCTGAAATAACAAACATTTACAAACGTTTTTTTATCGTTTTTATCCTACAGGTTTATTTTCAATTGTTTTCAAACTAGACATTTATAAATATCTAAATAAGCATAAAAATTTAAAACTAGGTCAATGCCGGGCAATATTTATCAATTTTTTGATCTGTAAGAAATTTTTAGACATATTTTATTGCCTGGAATAACTCTTTATATATTTTTACAGTGTAACATGCAAAAATTTAAAAATAATACAACTGAAAAATCAAATTATCAGCCACAGTTAGTAAATTTGCGAATTTTTTTTTTCGCTTACGTCAAATTGAGGTAAGGATAGAGCACGATTTTATCTCTCTTACGACCTAGGTGATACGTCATACGTCTTAAGTATGACAGTGTGAAGTGTGTCACGTTTTAAGTGCTACATTATACGTCTTAAGTGATGTGGTGCGTGAAACAGCTTTTAATTTCATGATTAAGTGTATATATCATATTTAAAATAGCTTTCAGAAATTGATTTTTGTTTAATATCATAAATCCAACTACAAATCGATACTATATTACCTATGTGTGCCAATGTATTGCATTGCGACATAAGATAATTTTTTTGTAAACGTTCCAATCTAAAAATAAATTTTTTCTGGTTTTTTTTTGTTTAAAGCTTAGCGATTTTTTTGAAATTATCATGGGATTATAAGTTTTTGGCTCCAGAGATTAAAAAAAACTCCACTAATCATTTACTTATTCTTTCACCTAAATTGTTAGTGGTCGGGGCATATAAATCTTCTCATTTATATTCATTCACCTGTGAGATAATGCTCGCTTTTTCTTTATAATAGAAGCAGCGCAGCCCATAATTGCTTCTTTTCTGGCAAAGTAATAGTTGATGAAACAATATATAATACGGATATTGAGTAGCTCTATAAATAATCGGAATTATCTCGGAAAATAAAAATGCAGCATAAACTACAAATTTTAACGAAAATGTAAATTGGTTATCAAGGTCTGGCTCACCAATATAATATAAATTATATCATATACTATATAAGATAAACAATATAAATATTAACATTTGTAAAAACCTATACCCAATCTATTCCTTTAATGTTTCGTTATTGCTGGAAATAAATTAATTATCTGGCAAAAATGCACAATTAACAGTATTTTAATATTTTCGGAAAAGAACCACATACTTATTGGTTATTCACATCGTTCATCTGTAAACCACTAACCAAATAAATAGTCTATATTGTTGGTTATTATGGATTGTTCATTGTTTATAAATGTGATAAATAAATAGTGAGAAGCATGAATTTAATGAATGGACTAGTGGCTTTTGCTAGGGTTGTCAAAATAGAAAAAAGTCGATTTTTTAAAGATATACATTAGAATAAATTAAAATAAAAATTAAATCGCCAACCAAAAGTTGGATTAGAACAAAATTATTTCAACGACTAAATAGTATTTTAACTACAAAATGGTTTATTTTCAAAAGAATATAAATTTTTTTTACTGAGGTAAGCGCTTTAAATGTTTTTGCCAGTGCACAGTTTTTTACAGAATACATACCAAAAATTAAAAAAAAAGTAACTGCATATTTGTTTAAAAATTTTGTTACAAAAGTATAACAAAACTCAAATAAATATATTAGATCCTTAAATGATTATTAAATTACTTAACCGCAGTAAATTTTTAAAAATTATTATTTGTTTCAATTTGCATTTTATATTAACTAATAAAATGCCGTTAAGTTGTAAAATATAAATTTTGGCATTTGTATTTTAGAATCGAATTTTAAAATAGAAACAATGTTAAACAATTTTTAATTTTGGTTTTTAGATTAAAAATGAGTGATCAATTTAAATGTAATCTTCATCTTCAGGCAACTAACTGTTGTCTTTGTATTATAATTCGTATTTGCTAAGTGTCGTATAATTTTTCAACTCAACCGCAGTTGTCACACTTTCTCGCCAGTTTGCAAATTTAATAACTATATAAGGTCAAAGTCAACACCTTCATTTTGATCTACTTATTGGGATTTAAGGTTGATGGCGCCGAAGAAACTTTAAGAGTTGGAACATGGAGCAATAATATAAACAGGGATATAATATAATAAAATAATATAATAAAATATAATATAATAAAAATATAATAAAAATATAATAAAATAATAAAATAATATAAACAATATAAACTTTGAGCCGTACTTGGAGCCGAAAGTAAAAATTGCTAAAACGTTTACCTAAACCTTAAGCGAAACCTAAATCTAAGCACAAACCAATTTTTCTTAAGAGCTACAAGCTTCCATTGTTCGTGGCTCGGCTCCAAGTTCCCTGCTTGTGGCTCTAAAGACCCCGTACCCTTATTGGAATTCAACTACAGTTACAAGTTACTAGTCACACAAAAGTAAGGTACGAAGTCTTCACAGCAGTAAATAAAAAATTTTTAACCGTCAGAAATTTTTGAGAAATTTTTTGAGCCGCCAAAAAAGGTAGTTTGAAGCCCTTAAAAAATTGGTTTGGGCTTAGAATTATAAGCTTAGTTTTGGCTTAGGTATAGGTTTTACCGATTTTTACTTTTGGTTCAAAGTACCTAACGTTCGGCTCCAAGTTCCCCACTTACGGCTCCAAGGTTTCTATTTTTGGGTCCAAGTCTCAGCTCCAAGTTACTAAGGCTCCATCGACCCCTAATCAAGGTACGGCGTACAGCAAAAATATATGGTGTACTACTAAACGTATTTTGTGTACAAAATAGAGTGTTCAAAATTACCAAGCCAAATAATACGAGTTTTTGAGGTACGGGGCTTTTAAAGCCACAAGCAGGGGAACTTCTTGGGAACTTAGAGCCACGAACAATGGGAACTAAGAGTTTTTAGGAAAAACTGATGTGGGCTTAGATTTAGGCTTTGCTTAGGCTTATGTACACTTTTTAGCGATTTTTATTTTTGACTCAAAGTTCCTAACATACGGCATCAAGTTCCCCATTTACAGCTCCAAGAGTTCTATTTTTGGTTCCAACTTTCAGCTCCAAGTTCCCTCGGCTCCATCAACCCTAAATCGTTTTTGAAAAAAAAATTGCAAACAAATATCTTATTTATTTTGGCTTTTTATGGGCGATATACAATAAACAATAAAGTACAATACAATAAAGTTTCTATGCTAAGCGTATTACTGTTAAACTGTATAAACGTTGCAAAATAACCGCTGACGTTGCTGGCGTCTATTGACTGGCGTTTATTGGTCGTCAGACTTCTGATGTATCAAAACCACGGCACTTGTTACACTTATTTGTTTAACTAGAACTGGTTTATTTAGATAAAAGTTACCTAAAAATTTATTGTTTTTTTGATATGGTCAAATTAACGTATTTTATTTTAATTATTTTTCAAAAACCGCAATACACTAAGCTTTAAGTTGGGAATTCGTGCTTTATTGCAGACCGCTTATCCTCCCTTCCAGCAGTATACCTTGTAAAAAGTGTGAAAATCAGTAATTTATTAATAATTTAAGTCTGTATAAGGTTTTTAGAAATTGTTTGCTATTGAATTATTATATCCCTAAAAAGTTCAATTTAGAGCAGAAAAAACTGATGTTGTGATTACAAGAACGATGGCGTAGTTATGTGGAAACTAAGTAACGGTAGTCTGGAATACGCGAACAACCTGGGCTGCCACTTGATTTGTCTAGAGAGATAACAATAAACAAATGACATCGGCAATTGCCAATAAAAAGCGTAGCGGTGATGTCGCGAAACGAAAACAATCAGGAGCAATACATTAAACGCTTGATAAGAGCTTAGGTGAAAATCATATTGTCAATAACAATCTATCGCGGATATATTTATATATAGATAGAGGACTATTGCGCTTTTCGAATTGGAAGAAAAACCTACAAATATGGAAGTGGCATTAAATGAGCCAGCAGCTTTGCCTAGCAACCAGGAACGCTTATATCTAGAATTGCAAGAAAGTCTGAGAATGAAGTAAATCACAAGGCTGCATTATAAAAGGGCTAGGAAAAAGTTTGCGCAAGCAAAAATGAAATTTCGTGTGATTTATCAAAATATATTTAAAGTTTTATGTATCTAAAAGAAGATTGGGTCAAAACATCTCCAACTTTAGGTTTATTTACAGTGTAGATTTTCCAATGATTCCTAAGTCTTCAAGAATTTTGAGCAGTTTAGATATTTTTTGACAAATAAAATCCTGAAGAATATTAATTGTGACCACAATAATCAATTTAGAATTTATTATATGGTCTTTTGTTTTAAATTAAAATCTCAAAAAAATTTTTAAAAATGGTTTACCTATTATGTTTTACATCATTTAATGTTATAAATTGAGATTTTTATGACACTCGACTTTTTGATCCACAAAAAACCATAGATTCAATTCTAATAGCAGTCAAATAAAACACATTTTACTCGAAGCTAATAACATGTAGTTTTTAGTAGACATTGCTGTCACCTACTAAACCCAACCCAAACTAATTCCAAAGTGACCAAAGGGCAAAATTTATAAGTTTGATTTTGGGTGATTTTAGGAGTTTTTAACTCTGAGAAGTGTTTAAACTCTAAAACTACTCAAAGATTAAAATATATAGAAAACATCTCAAAAAACGTCTTTGAGTAATCTAAAAGGTACGGGGCCTTTAGAACCGTAAGTAGGAAACCTTCGGAAAATTTTAGGAACTTTGAGCGCTTAAAAAAATTGGTTTAGCTTAGATTTACGCTTGGCTTAGACTTAGGTATAGGTTTAAGCAATTTAACGTCCGGCTCCAAGTTTTTAACTTACGGCTCCAAGTTCCCTATTTTTAGCTCCAAGTTCCAGCTCCAATTTTCCTCGGCTCAATCGATCTATAAATCATCTAAAAAAGAATTTTGGATTTTTTTTTAATATTGACACAAAGTTAGTGATAAGATTTTTAAAGTCTTTTAAATATTAAATTAAATCCAATTACATTAAGAAATACCATAAATTAGATTAAATTTTATCAATTTATTTTAGAAAGTTAATTCTTAAACATTTGGAATAACTTGTTTAACTTACTCAATTGTTTTCCGTGAACTACAAGTTTAGTTCCACTTTACAAAATAATTTGGCAAACATATATATATATATCGATTTAAACAAGCTACTGTATTCCTTAGGTGTCCGTTATATAAAATAAAATAGGATTCTCCTTGGCAACCTTGTGTTTAAATTTTGTTTTCTATATAATCACCTTAAAATGGAAATTAATTACATGCTTAACACCCCAATTTAGAATTATATGTTAATAATTAATTGTTTGACAACAAAAAGCTGCGTAAGTGACCAAGTTTAATTACTAACAAGCTGATCTGATGATGAAATACATAAAAAAAACAGATTTAGAAATATGTGTTGCTTAGAGTTTCACGGGTTCAATTGTATTTGTAACAGACCATTGTTAAAAATAAAGAAATAGCACAGCAGCTGAGGCAACAATAATTGTATTAGCTCTTGTTTATATAATTATTGTCATAAATATACAACAAAATTAAAAAAAAGTTACGTTGCTACTATTATCTTTAAATATTGCTTAAAAATGTAATAACATTGCATGGGCATACTCAGTGCCATAGGTGTCGTACTGAGACGCACATTCAGACTGGAACTAAATGACCGCTCTGTATCTGACGTTTGCTGTTTAATTTAGGCGAGAACAAAAATTTACCATGGTCATTTTAATTCGGTACAACGTATTTTCACCAAAACTTTTTTTGCGAAAATAAAATTTTGATTGTAATTGAACTAATTAATTAACTTAACAAAGTTTTGGTTCCAACAGTATCACAAAGTATGTCTTCATGTGTTTTGAAGTTTTTAAATTGTTGGATTTTAAGTTAAAAAACAGTTTAATTTCACAAATTTATTTTATAAAATATCACAAATATCATTTTATATCTGTGTTTACATTTCTTTTTGTTAAAAAGCAATTTGAAAGCAGAGTTGTAAGAGGTATCGGATTTTTTAAGCCGTATGTAGGGAACATGAAACTACAAAGTTTTTTTGGCAACTCTAAGTCGCGAAAAAAAAGAAAAAAAAACTTCAATAAAAAAATACTTTAAGTAGATATTAGACTTGGGTATAGGAACCTTGCACTGGAATGGAACTCGATTTATACATGAAGTATGCAATAGGGTAACTGACTTAATTTCGGCCACCTTTTTTTATTTTTTTGAATAAGTTTTTTCTGGCTTTTTTAATCAAGCCAAAATTTGGTTTAAAAATCAAACAATAGCTATATTTGTTATTCCAGTGCAAAATTTGAATATTTCTGTTACACTTAAAAATCAGTGAAGGTTTAAACTTTTTTTTTAAAGTGGCCGAAATTAAGGCGCGTGCCATTTATTTCGGCCACCTACAAAAAACTGTCCATAACTATTGCTTAAACGAACAATAAAAATTTCTAAAGGTTGCAAATTTACCCTTAGGTATTGTTCTTGGTACATATAACTTAATTTTTCCTGTTTGCGAACTTTAATAGTTGTTAGCAAGACTTTAAATAATTATGTCAAAACCTTAAAAAAACAAGTTTTAATAACTTGTATTTTTTTGTTCAATTTTTATTTTTGGCTTAAAAAACGTCAAAACAAAGTCAAATGAGCAAAAAAATTCTTTATAAATATTTACAATACAATGATATTTAAAAACAGCAAAAAACGGCAGGTTCTTTCACCTAAATTTTAAGGTGGCCGAAATTAACGGAATCTTAAAATGCGCAGTTAGTTAAACGCATTGTAAAATAATTTTGAAGAAAATATCAAAACATGAAAATTAACAATTTTGAGCCTTAAATAGAAGATATTTTAAGGTTATATATTGCTTCGTTCTAAATATGATGCAGTTTAAACACAAAGCAAAAGTTAAGAAAATCATAAAAAATTCACTTTTTGTATGAAAATGTTGATAATGTAGAATAATAAAAATAAAAAACTTTTGCAAAAACACTTTATTCAACATTAATCCAGTTACTTTTGTGCTAGTTCTTTTGTGTTTTAAAAATAAGCCAATTTTCTTACACCCTAAATTGGTGGCCGAAATTAAGGCGTGGCCGAAATTAAGTCAGTTACCCTATATATAAGCGTAACCAGAATGGATAATGGTACAAGTTCCATACGTGTACCAAAATTCGATTTGACCGATTCAAAAAAAATTACAAATTGTAAACCATCTTTGTAGCATAGATTGAACACGTAGACCTTATTTTTGTGGTTCTTTTTGGATATGAGCCTCTGAAAAAAAGTTATGAGCCGATTTGTACCTAAAAATTGCCCTTTTTGGCATGTACAATTTATGTTATTAAGAAATTTTTTTATTACGCCTTGAATTAAATTAATATTTTTTTTTTTCGTATAACCAAGGGTCTGGCAGGTACAAGTATACTTTTATTTTTTTTCATGGTAACTACTAATTTTTTATAGTAACCGTTCAAATAACCACTAAATTTTAGTTGTGAAAAAATTAAAATTTTTGAAAAAAAAATTTATTTTAATAAAATCACGTATATTACAATTTTGTTTGATTTTTAGGTTTTTCTTGAGCTTAGGAACAATAAATTGGTGAAAAACTAAGTTTAAATTAGCGTTTAAAGTCAAACAAATTTACTTGTTCATGTTTTTGATGGTCCATGTAACTTTCGAATTTTTATTTTTTTTAGAAAATTTCTGAATTTTTTAGACTTTTAGCACTGTTAAAACATAGTTTTTAATTTAGTTTGTTGGTTTACAAAATTTTTTTCTTAACATCATAAATTGCACATGCTGTAAAAAGGCCTTTTTTGGGCATGAATTGGCCCATAACTTTTTATCAATAGCTTAAATCTCAAAAATAACCACAAAAATAAGGTCTATGTGTTCTATTTAGGCTATAAAAATGTTTTACAACTTGTATTCACTGTTAGATCGGTCAAATCGAATTTTGGTACACGTATTGGATTTGCTACCATTATCCATTATCGTTAGGCTTGCTATAGGGTAGCTGACTTAATTTCGGCCACGCCTTAATTTAGCGGCCACCAATATTAGGGTGTTACAAAATTGGCTTATTTTTTAAAATACAAAAGAACTAGCACAAAAGTAACTGGATTAATGTTGAATAAAGTGTTTTTGCAAAAGTTTTTTATTTTATTATTCTACATTTATCAACATTTTAGTACAAAAAGTGAATTTTTTATGATTTTCTAACATTTGCTTTGTGTTTAAACTGCATCATATTTAGAACGAAGCAATATATAATTTTAAAATATCTTCTATTTAAGGCTCGAAAATTGTTTAATTTTCATGTTTTTAATATTTCTTGGAAAGTTATTTTTTTACAATGCGTTTAACTACCTGCGCATTTTTAAGATTCCGTTAATTTCGGCCACCTTAAAATTTAGGTGAAAGAACCTGCCGTTTTTTGCTGTTATTTTTCAAATTGCATTTGTGTACTACCGTATTTATAAAGAATTTTTTTGCTTTCATTTGACTTTGTTTTGACGTTTTTTAAGCCAAAAATAAAAATTGAACAAAAAAAAACAGATTTATTTGAGAACTTGTTTTTTTAACGTTTTGACATAATTATTTAAAGTCTTGCTAACAACTATTAAAGTTCGCAAACAGGAAAAATTAAGGTTATATGTCCCAAGAACAATACCTAAGGGTAAATTTGCAACCTTTTAGAAATTTTTATTGTTCGTTTTAAGCCAATGCATCTGGACAGTTTTTTTAGGTGGCCGAAATAAATGGCACGCGCCTTAATTTCGGCCACTTTAGAAAAAAAAGTTTAAACCTTCACTTGATTTTTAAGTGTAACAAAAATATTCAAATTTTGCACTGGAATAACAAATATAGCTATTGTTTGATTTTTAGGCCAAATTTTGGCTTGATTAAAAAAGCCAGAAAAAACTTATTCAAAAAAATAAAAAAAGGTAGCAAAAATTAAGTCAGTTACCCTCTGCATACTTCATGTATAAATCAGTTACCATTCCAGTGCAAGGTTCCTATACAAACTATAGATGTGTTACTTTAAAGTATTTTTTTATTGAAGTTTTTTTTTCTTTTTTTCGCCGTTGAGGTTGCCAAAAAAACTTTGTAGTTTCATGTTCCCTACATACGGCTTAAAAAATCCGATACCTCTTACAACTCTGCTTTCAAATTGCTTTTTAACAAAAAGAAATGTAAACACAGATATAAAATGATATTTGTGATATTTTATAAAATAAATTTGTGAAATTAAACTGTTTTTTAACTTAAAATCCAACAATTTAAAAACTTCAAAACACATGAAGACATACTTTGTGATACTGTTGGAACCAAAACTTTGTTAAGTTAATTAATTAGTTCAATTACAATCAAAATTTTATTTTCGCAAAAAAAGTTTTGGTGAAAATACGTTGTTTTTGGATTAAAAATGACCATGGTAAATTTTTGTTCTCCACCTAAAGTAAACGGCGAACGTCAGATACAGAGCGGTCATTTAGTTCCCATCTGAATGTGCGTCTCAGTACGACACCTATGGCACTGAGTATGCCCATGCAATGTTATTACATTTTTAAGCAATATTTAAAGATAATAAAAACAGTAGCAAGACGTTTTTAATTTTGTTTATTTAATTATGACAATAATTATAAACAAGAGCTAATACAATTATTGTTGCTTCACCTGCTATTTTTTTCTTTTATTTTTAACAATGATCTGTTTACAAATACAATTGAACCCGTGAAAGCCTAACCACATATTTCTAAATCTGTTTTTTTTATGTATTTCATCATCAGATCAGCTTGTTAGTAATTAAACTTGGTCACTTACGCAGCTTTTTGTTGTCAAACAATTAATTATTAACATATAATTCTAAATTGGGGTGTTAAGCATGTAATTAATTTCCATTTTAAGGTGATTATATAGAAAACAAAATTTAAACACAAGGTTGCCAAAGAGGAGATCCTTCTTTATTTTATATAACGGACACCTAAGGAATACAGTAGCTTGTTTAAATAGATATATATATATATGTTTGCCAAATTATTTTGTAAAGTGGAACTAAGGTTCTAAGTTTAAGCAAAACAATTATTGAGTAAGTTAAACAAGTTATTCCAAATGTTTAAGAATTAACTTTCTAAAATAAATTGATAAAATTTAATCTAATTTATGGTATTTTTTAATGTAATTGGATTTAATTTAATATTTAAAAGACTTTAAAAATCTTATCACTAACTTTATGTCAATATTAAAAAAAGAATCCAAAATTCTTTTTTAGATGATTTATGGATAGATTGAGCCGCAGGAAAATTGGAGCTGAAAAATTTATTAAAAAAACTGAGAAATTGGGAATTTAGGCCGTGAGTTAAAAACTTGGAGCCGGACGTTAAATTGCTTAAACCTATACCTAAGTCTAAGCCAAGCGTAAATCTAAGCTAAACCAATTTTTTTAAGCGCTCAAAGTTCCTAAAATTTTCCGAAGGTTTCCTACTTACGGCTCTAAAGGCCCGTACCTTTTAGATAACTCAAAGACGTTTTTTGATATGTTTTCTAGATATTTTAATCTTTGAGTAGTTTTAAAGTTTAAACACTTCTCACAGTTAAAAACTCCTAAAATCACCAAAATCAAACTTAAAGATTTTGCCCTTTGGTCACTTGGAATTAGTTTGGGTTGGGTTTAGTAGTGACAGCAATGTCTACTAAAAACTACATGTTATTAGCTTCGAGTAAAATGTGTTTTATTTGAAGGAGCTATAGAATTGAATCTATGGTTTTTTGTGGATCAAAAAGTCGAGTGTCATAAAAATCTCAATTTATAACATTAAATGATGTAAAACATAATAGGTAAACCATTTTTAAAAATTTTTTTGAGATTTTAATTTAAAACAAAAGACCATATAATAAATTCTAAATTGATTATTGTGGTCACAATTAATATTCTTCAGGATTTTATTTTGTCAAAAAATATCTAAATTGCTCAAAATTCTGAAGACTTAGGAATCATTGGAAAATCTACACTGTAAATAAACCTAAAACTAGAATCTTTGACCCAATCTTCTTTTAGATACATAAAACTTTAAATATATTTTGATAAATCACACGAAATTTCATTTTTGCTTGCGCAAACTTTTTCCTAGCCCTTTTATAATGCAGCCTTGTGATTTACTTCATTCTCAGACTTTCTTGCAATTCTAGATATAAGCGTTCCTGGTTGCTAGGCAAAGCTGCTGGTTCATTTAATGCCACTTCCATATTTGTAGGTTTTTCTTCCAATTCGAAAAGCGCAATAGTCCTCTAACTATATATAAATATATCCGCGATAGATTGTTATTGACAATATGATATTTACCTAGCTTTATCAAGCGTATCTAATGTATTGCTCCTGATTGCTTTGTTTTGTGAAATCACCGCTACGCTTTTTATTGGCAATTGCCGATGTCATTTGTTTATTGTTATCTCTCTAGACAAATCAAGTGGCAGCCCAGGTTGTTCGCGTATTCCAGACTACCGTTACTTGAGCTCCACATAACTACGCCATCGTTCTTGTAATCACAACATCAGTTTTTTCTGCTCTAAATTGAACTTTTTAGGGATATAATAATTCAATAGCACACAATTTCTAAAAACCTTATACAGACTTAAATTATTACAAATGATACTGATTTTCACACTTTTTACAAGGTATACTGCTGGAAGGGAATAAGCGGTCTGCAATAAGCACGAATTCCCAACTTAAAGCTTAGTGTATTGCGGTTTTTGAAAAATAATTAAAATAAAATGCGTTAATTTGACCATATCAAAAAAACAATAAATTTTTAGTAAACTTTTATCAAAATAAACCAGTTCTAGTTAAACAAATAAATGTAACAAGTGCCGTGGGTTTGATACATCATAAAGTCTAACGGACGAATAAACGCCAGTCAATAGATGCCAGCAACGTCAGCGGTTATTTTGCAACGTGTTTATATTGCGTAACAGTAATACGCTTAGCATAGAAACTTTATTGTATTGTACTTTATTGTTTATTGTATATCGCCCATAAAAAGCCAAAATAAATAAGATATTTGTTTGCAATTTTTTTTTTTCAAAAACGATTTAGGGTTGATGGAGCCGAGAGAACTTGGGACTGAAACTTGGAACCAAAAATAGAACTCTTGGAGCTGTAAATGGGGAACTCTATGCCATGTCTTAGGAACTTTGAGTCAAAAAAATAAAAATCGCTAAAAAGTGAACATAAGCCTAAGCAAAGCCTAAATCTAAGCCCACATCACTTTTTCTGAAAAATTCTTAGTTCCCATTGTTCGTGGCTCTCAGTTCTTGAGAAGTTCCCCCCTGCTTGTGGCTTTAAAGGCCCCGTACCTCAAAAACTCGTATTATTTGGCTTGGTAATTTTGAACACTCTATTTTGTACACAAAATACGTTTAGTAGTACACCATATATTTTTGCTGTACGTCGTACCTTGATTAGGGGTCGATGGAGCCTTAGTAACTTGGAGCTGAGACTTGGAGCCAAAAATAGAAACCTTGGAGCCGTAAGTGGGGAACTTGGAGCCGAACGTTAGGTACTTTGAACCAAAAGTAAAAATCGGTAAAACCTATACCTAAGCCAAAACTAAGCTTATAATTCTAAACCCAAACCAATTTTTTAAGGGCTTCAAACTACCTTTTTTGGCGGCTCAAAAAAATTTCTCAAAAATTTCTGACGGTTAAAAATTTTTTATTTACTGCTGTGAAGACTTCGTACCTTACTTTTGTGTGACTAGTAATTTGTAACTGTGGTTGAATTCCAATAAGGGTACGGGGTCTTTAGAGCCACAAGCAGGGAACTTGGAGCCGAGCCACGAACAATGGAAGCTTGTAGCTCTTAAGAAAAATTGGTTTGTGCTTAGATTTAGGTTTCGCTTAAGGCTTAGGAAAACGTTTTAGCAATTTTTACTTTCGGCTCCAAGTACGGCTCAAAGTTTATATTGTTTATATTATTTTATTATATTTTTATTATATTATATTTTATTATATTATTTTATTATTTTATTATATTATATCCCTGTTTATATTATTGCTCCAAGTTCCAACTCTTAAAGTTTCTTCGGTGCCATCAACCTTAAATCCCAATAAGTAGATCAAAATGAAGGTGTTGACTTTGACCTTATATAGTTATTAATTGCAACCGGGCGAATAAGTGTGACAACTGTTGAGTCGAAAAATTATACTACACTTAGCAAATACGAATTATAATACAAAGACAACAGTTAGTTGCCTGAAGATGAAGATTACATTTAAATTGATCACTCATTTTTAATCTAAAAACCAAAATTAAAAATTGTTTAACATTGTTTCTATTTTAAAATTCGATTCTAAAATACAAATGCCAAAAGTTCTATTTTACAAATTAACGGCATTTGATCAAGTTAATATAAAATGCAAATTGAAAACAAATAATAATTTTTAAAAATTTACTGCGGTTAAGTAATTTAATAATCAGTTAAGGATCTAAACATATTTTATTTGAGTTTTGTTATACTTTTGTAACAAATTTTTAAACGAATATGCAGTTACTCTTCTTTTAGTTTTTGGTATGTATTACTGTAAAAAGTGTGCACTGTGGCAAAAACATTTAAAGCGCTTACTCATTAAAAAAAATTTATATTCTTTGGAAATAAACCATTTTGTAGTTAAAATACTATTTAGTCGTTGAAATAATTTTTGTTCTCATCCAACTTTGGTTGTGCGATTTAATTTTTTTTTTAATTTATTCTAATGTATATCTTTAAAAAATCGACTTTTTTTCTTATTTTGACAACCTTAGCAAAAGCCACTAGTTCATTCATTAAATTCATGCTTCTTCACTATTTATTTATTAGAATTATAAACAATGAACAATCCATAATAACCAACAATATAGACTATTTATTTTGGTTAGTAGACTTTAGATGCCAACGATGTGAATAACGCAATCAAGATGTGGTTCTTTCTCCAAAAATATAAAATACTGTTAATTGTGCATTTTTGCCAGATAATTAATTTATTTCCAACAATAACGAAACATTAAAGGAATAGATTGGGTATAGGTTTTTACAAATGTTAATATTTAGATTGTTTATCTTATATAGTATATGATATAATTTATATTATATTGGTGAGCAAGACCTGATAACCAATTTACATTTTCGTTAAAAAATTTGTAGTTTGTGCTGCATTTTTATTTTTGAGATAGATTCTGATTATTTATAGAGCTTAATCAATATCCGTATTATATATTGTTTCATCAACTATTACTTTGCCAGAAAAAGAAAAAGGTATGGGGCTGCGCTGCTTCTATTATAAAAATAAAAAGCGAGCATTATCTCACAGGTGCAATGACAGAAAATGAGAAGATTTATATGCCCTAACTCATGAACATTTACAGGTGAAAGAGATAAATTATTAGTGGAGTTTTTTTAATCCTTAGAGCCAAATGATAAATCGTATTATAATTTCAAAAAAATCGCTAAGCTTTAAACAAAAAAAAACCACAAAAAATTTATTTTTAGATTGGAACGTTTACAAAAAAATTATCTTATGTCGCAATGCAATACATTGGCACACATAGGTAGTATAGTATCGATTTGTAGTTAGATTTATGATATTAAACAAAAATCAATTTCTGAAAGCTATTTTAAATATGATATATACACTTAATCATGAAATTAAAGGCTGTTTTACGCACCACATCACTTAAGACGTATAATGTAGCACTTAAAACGTGACACACTTCACACTGTCATACTTAAGACGTATGACGTATCACCTAGGTCGTAGGAGAGATAAAATCGTGCTCTATCCTTACGTCAATTTGACGTAAGCGAAAAAAAAATTCGCAAATTTACTAACTGTAGCTGAAAATTTGATTTTTCTGTTGTATTATTTTTAAATTTTTGCATGTTACACTGTAAAAATATGTAAAGAAGTTATCCAGGCAATAAAATATGTCTAAAAATTTCCTACAGATCAAAAAATTGATAAATATTGCCCGGCAATGACCTAGTTTTAAATATTTATGCTTATTTAGATATTTATAAATGGCTAGTTTGAAAACAATTGAAAATAAACCTGTATGATAAAAACGATAAAAAACGTTTGTAAATGTTTGTTATTTCAGGGATACTTGTGTAAATTACCATTTCTACAAATTTTTTTTTTTCAAAAAATATAATGATAAAATCTTTTTAGTTTTCAAGACACCAGGACATTTATATATTTATCCCGAGGGGAAGTTTGAGATTATTTAGGAGTTTTGAGTTTTTAAAAGATTTTGCCTTGGCATTTAGCCCCAACCTTTTTTTTATTTTTGTTTTTACATGATGAAACAGCCAAAACATGCTGAAATTGAGAAATCTAATATTTACGAATTAAAACTTGCCATTTAAAGACGAAATTAAATTGTTTTTAATGCAAAAAACAACTGAGAGGTCTTACGTTATGGGTTTTAGATGTCATAGTGTGAACTGATAGCTCTTAGGTTTTACGTCATACGTCATAAGTATACGGTATAAGTTTACGTCATACGTCCTAAGTGATGTAGGGTCAAAAGGGCTTAATTCTTCCAGGTTGTTCACGCTTTTTACATTTCATGTTTTGAAACAGGTAACATTTTTCTTAGTGGGAAATGTTTGCTTGCAAGTCAAACTTAGTCTGACTTAAAAATTTCCTTATATGGAAACGTAAACATTGCTAATACCCTGAAGATAGTACAAAAATAATATTTTATTTTCAACTCAATTTATTAACTATAAATAACTATTTTAAAAGCATATAGCTTCGTTTTTGATTGATTACCCAATATATTGCCCCGCTACCTCTATTTTAAAACCGGGGTATCTATCACGTGACTTCTGGCAAAAGCCAAGCCAAAAGTATAGCTTTCCCAATACAGCCCATATTACGGCCTGATAAGCTACATAGTACATTATATACTAAATACTCATTTTTTATACCTTTTGATTGGCGGGCGCATATACTACCTCTATTATATTCAGCTACGCGAATGGTAGCGGTGCTAACGGCAGTAGCCTTAGAGACGCGGAAAACAAAAACATACTCGTTCAAACCGACAGTCACTCCGCGCAAAAAGCGACACAAGGTGAACTTTCTTCTCAACTTTCTTCTCTAGAATACGCCGTTATTCCGGAAAAAAGCCTGCAAGTTTAAGAAAACAAATGTTCATCATTATAAAATACGTTTTACTTTTTATATTCGGAATGAAAATTAGAAGTTGAAATTATAAAAGTTAACCCTAAGAAATTATTCGCAATTATTATGCAAGTAATAAGTAAACCAAATTGTTTTATTTTAAAATCCTCATACCTTATATAGAGAACTTATTTTTTTGTACATTTCCTAATAAAATTTTACTGCTAATGCTATTTATAATTTTTAACCGAAACTGACTTACTTTTTGCGGATATTAATTATTTTAAATTTATGAATCGCACGTAATAAATAATTTGCATACGGTATCGTTTCATTAACATATATATTTTTACGACTAATAATAAATAAATAAATCAAATAAAATGAAAAAATGGTGTGCCCGCGGTTGATTGGGTGTACAGTATGATGCTTAATTCAGTATGATACGTTTTGTATCTTTTGTACGGGTTTTCCAACCGAGGAAGTAAGGAAATTCAAGAGTCGCAAAAACAATTTCCAGACCTCGATATCAATTCTTAAATCTCACATAACGATATTGAGATCTGAAAAGTGCATTCAAAACGGTTAAATCACCTTAATTTTTTGGTTAGAAAACTACGCAAAAAATATCGAACGTACATCATACATACATCATGATAAACAACCAACAGTAGAGCGCGATCCATACTTATGCAGATTTAACGATACCGTTATTAAAAAAAGA
>JASAMX010006802.1:0-11007 GCA_030248175.1 Microlaimidae sp. YZB2_3
TAATGCGGGAATGAATTATGGCATGCAGGTATTTTGGCATATAAATTTTCGCAAATTTTACTTTGTCCAATCTAAAATTATAGGGGTTGTAATTTTAAAATTGTATAATGTTTTTGACCCAATCCATAAATTTTGTAATTAAAGCGGGGAATGAATTATGGCATGCAGGTGTTTTTGCATATATTTCGCATATTTTACTTTTTTCGATCTAAAGTTATAGGGGTTGTAAATTTTAATTTGCATAATGCTTTTTCGTTTGGAACCCAAGTCATAAATTTTGGAATTAAAGCGGGGTATGAATTATGGCATGCAGGTGTTTTGGCATATATTTCGCATATTTTACTTTTTTCGATCTAAAATTATATGATTTGTAATTTAAAATTTGCATTATGTTTTTCCGTTTAGGACCCAATCCATAAATTTCCTAATTAAAGCGGGGAATGAATGATGGCATGCATGTGTTTTGGCACATATTTCGCATATTTTACTTTTTTAGATCAGAAATTATAGGAGTTGTAATTTAAAATTTGCATTATGTTTTTCCGTTTAGTGACCCAACCCATAAAATCTCAAAATTAAAGCGGGAATAAATTATGGCATGCAGGTGTTTTGGCATATATATTTTCGCATATTTTACTTTTTTCGATCTAAAGTTATATTGGTTGTAAATTTTAATTTGCATAATGCTTTCCGTTTAGGACCCAATCCATAAATTTGGTAATCAAAGTGGGGAATGAATTATGGCGTGTAGTTATTTTGGCATATATTTCGCATATTTTACTTTTTTCAATATGCAAAATTATATGATTTGTAATATAAAATTTGCATTATGTTTTTCCGTTTAGGACCCAATCCATAAATTTTGTAATTAAAGCGGGGAATGAATTATGGCATGCAGGTGTTTTGGCATATATTTCGCATATTTTACTTTTTTCGATCTAAAATTATATGATTTGTAATTTAAAATTTGCATAATCTTTTTCCGTCATTTAGGACCCAATCCATAAATTTTGTAATTAAAGCGGGGAATAAATTATGGCATGCTGGTGTTTTGGCATATATTTCGCATATTTTACTTTTTTCGATCTAAAATTATATGATTTGTAATTTAAAATTTGCATTATGTTTTTCCGTTTAGGACCCAATCCATAAATTTTGTAATTAAAGCGGGGAATGAATTATGGCATGCAGGTGTTTTGGCATATATTTCGCATATTTTACTTTTTTCGATCTAAAATTATATGAGTTGTAATATAAAATTTGCATTATGTTTTTCCGTTTAGGACCTAATCCATAAATTTTATAATTAAAGCGGGGAAGTGAATTACTGGCATGCAGGTGTTTTGGCATATATTCCGCATATTTTACTTTTTTCGAATCTAAAGTTATAAATGGAGTCTGTAATTTAAAATTTGCATTATGTTTTTCCGTTTGCGACCCAACCCATAAAATTTCAAAATTAAAGCGGGGAATAAATTATGGCATAGGTGTTTTGGCATATAAATTTTCGCATATTTTACTTTGACCAATATGTAAGGTTATAGGAGTTGTAATTTTAAATTTGCATAATGCTTTTTCCATTTATGATCCAATATATAAATTTCGGAATTAAAGCGGGGAATCAATTATGGCATGGAAGGTGTTTTGGCATATAAATTTTGGCATATTTTACTTTGACCAATATGTAAGGTTATAGGAGTTGTAATTTTAAGTTTTCATAATTTTTTTTTTCATTTAGGACCCAATCCATAAATTTTGTAATTAAAGCGGGGAATGAATTATGGCATGCAGGTGTTTTGGCATATATTTCGCATATTTTACTTTTTTCGATCTAAAATTATAGGATTTGTAATATAAAATTTGCATTATGTTTTTCCGTTTAGGACCCAATCCATAAATTTTGTAATTAAAGCGGGGAATGAATTATGGCATGCAGGTGTTTTGGCATATATTTCGCATATTTTACTTTTTTCGATCTAAAATTATATGATTTGTAATTTAAAATTTGCATTATGTTTTTCCACTTAGGACCCAGTCCATAAATTTTGTAATTAAAGCAGGGAATGAATTATGGCATGTAGGTGTTTTCGCATATATTTCGCATATTTTACTTTTTTCGATCTAAAATTATATGATTTGTAATATAAAATTTGCATTATGTTTTTCCGTTTAGGACCCAATCCATAAATTTCGTAATTAAAGCGGGGAATGAATTATGGCATGCAGGTGTTTTGGCATATATTTCGCATATTTTACTTTTTTCGATCTAAAATTATATGATTTGTAATTTAAAATTTGCATTATGTTTTTCCACTTAGGACCCAATCCATAAATTTTGTAATTAAAGCGGGGAATGAATTATGGCATGCAGGTGTTTTGGCATATATTTCGCATATTTTACTTTTTTCGATCTAAAATTATATGAGTTGTAATATAAAATTTGCATTATGTTTTTCCACTTAGGACCCAATCCATAAATTTTGTAATTAAAGCGGGGAATGAATTATGGCATGCAGGTGTTTTGGCATATATTTCGCATATTTTACTTTTTTCGATCTAAAATTATATGATTTGTAATATAAAATTTGCATTATGTTTTTCCGTTTAGGACCCAATCCATAAATTTTGTAATTAAAGCGGGGAATGAATTATGGCATGCAGGTGTTTTGGCATATATTTCGCATATTTTACTTTTTTCGATCTAAAATTATATGATTTGTAATTTAAAATTTGCATTATGTTTTTCCGTTTAGGACCCAATCCATAAATTTTGTAATTAAAGCGGGGAATGAATTATGGCATGCAGGTGTTTTGGCACATATTTCGCATATTTTACTTTTTTCGAACTAAAATTATAAGAGTTGTAATTTAAAATTTGCATTATGTTTTTCCGTTTGCGACCCAACCCATAAAATTTCAAAATTAAAGCGGGGAATAAATTATGGCATAGGTGTTTTGGCATATAAATTTTCGCATATTTTACTTTGACCGATATGTAAGGCTATAGGAGTTGTAATTTTAAGGCCCCGTTCACACCTGATCCCAGTTCCCAGATCCCAGATCCCAGTTCCCAGATCCCAGTTCCCAGATCCCAGATCCCAGAAACGGCCTGTTCACACATGTTTTTTTTACCGGGATAAAAACTCGTGCGCGCGAGAGTTGATTTAGTCAAATAACGCGCGTAAGATCGAACGTACAACAGGAAATATTCGTTTAAAACACAAAAAAATATTTAAAATAAATTTTAAATGTTCTAAATTAAATAATTAAAACAAAATTGTAAAAAAAAGTTTACTGTAATAAAACATAAAATTTTTATTACTTTTATGAATAAATTAATATTTCACAATCGTTTTGATCATAGAAATTAGTTTTTTACACTATAAAAAACTGTTAAACTTTTAAATTTGTTTAAAAAATTGTTTTAGCAATGATTTGGGTAAAAAAACACAAGGATTTTTGTATCATATTCGTGCCCGGTTTAAGCAACAAAACAAAACAAAAGCGAAGCGTTGTAATTGAAAATCGTACGTACGAAGCGTTGTAGAATCGTACGTACGAATACAAAATAATCGTTAAAACACAAAAAATATTTTAAAAATGATTTTTAAGGCGCTAAATTGAAGTATCAAAAAAGCTAAGAATAAAGTCTAGTTTAATAAAACGTAAAATTTTATTACTTTTATAAAAATAAAATAATATTTTAAAAACGTTTTAATAATATAGATTAATTTTTTTTTAACTAAAACTTTTAAATTTGTTTAAAAATATCGTATTAGGATTGTTTTGGTTAAAAACCAACAATTTTTGTTCCATATTCGTACACCCGCCTGGAGAAATGCAGCAAAAAAAGAAGCGGAGCGCTGTTATAATAATTGCAATGAAAAAGTTCAAAAAATCAATATTGTGCAGCTGGTGTGTGTCCTTAATTAACATAATTACCAACATTATTACGTAAAAAATCTATATGTGTGCACTGAGCGCGTGTGATATATGCGCGAAAACGCCTCTCCGCTCGCCTTCCCTTGGATTTTTTGCTAGAAGTTGGAGCGCCGCTTCAAGTCTTTCTGGGAACTGGGATCTGGGATCTTGGAAACAGGTGTGAACACTTGTTTTCGCTGTTTCTGGGATCTGGGAACTGGGATCTGGGAATTGGGAACAGGTGTGAACGGGCTCAAGTTTGCATAATGCTTTTCCATTTATGATCCAATATATAAATTTCGGAATTAAAGCGGGGAATAAATTATGGCATGGAGGTATTTTGGCATATAAATTTTGGCATATTTTACTTTGACCAATATGTAAGGTTATAGGAGTTGTAATTTTAAGTTTTCATAATTTTTTTTCCACTTAGGACCTAATCCATAAATTTTGTAATTAAAGCGGGGAATGAATTATGGCATGCAGGTGTTTTGGCACATATTTCGCATATTTTACTTTTTTCGAACAGAAATTATAGGAGTTGTAATTTAAAATTTGCATTATGTTTTTCCGTTTGCGACCCAACCCATAAAATTTCAAAATTAAAGCGGGGAATAAATTATGGCATAGGTGTTTTGGCATATATTTCGCATATTTTACTTTTTTCGATCTAAAATTATATGATTTGTAATTTAAAATTTGCATTATGTTTTTCCACTTAGGACCCAATCCATAAATTTTGTAATTAAAGCGTGGAATGAATTATTGCATGCAGGTGTTTTGGCACATATTTGGCCATATGTTACTTTTTTCGAATCTAAAACTATTATGATTTGTAATTTAAAATTTGCATTATGTTTTCCGTGTAGGACCCAATCCATAAATTTTGTAATTAAAGCGGGGAATAAAATTTTATGGTATTGCCAGGTGTTTTGGCACATATTTCGCATAGTTTACTTTTTTCGAGCTAAAGTTATAGGGGTTGTATTTTAAAATTTGCATTATGTTTTTTTGTTTGCGAACCAACCCATAAATTTAAAGAACAAAATTAAAGCGGGAATAAATTATGATTTCATAGGTGTTTTGGCATATAAACTTTCGGATATTCCACTTTGACCAATATGTAAGGTTATAAGATTTGTAATTTTAAGTTTACATGATGCTTTTCCATTTATGATCCAATTTTATGATTTTCGGAAACAAAGCGGGAAATCAATTATGACATGGAGGTCTTTTGGCATATAAATTTTCGCAGATAGTTTATTTCAGCGATTCTAATATTTAAAGTCAGGTAGGGGCTGTCATTATAATTTTACATAATGCTTTTTCATTTAAGATCGCAATTGCCATAAATTTTCTTAATTAAAGCGGAGAATGAATTATGGTTGCAGGTATTTTGGCATATAAGTTTTCGCATATTTTACTTTGTCCAATCTAAAATTATAGGGGTTGTAATTTTAAATTTGTATAATACTTTTCCGTTTAGGACCCAATCCATAAATTTCCTATTTAAAGCGGGGAATGAATTATGGCTTGTTGATGTTTTGGTACTTTGTCCAATCTAAAGTTATAGGAGTTGTAATTTTAAATTTTCATAGTGCTTTTCTGTTTAAGATCCAAACAATAAGTTTCGTAATTTAAGCGGGGAATAAATTATGGCATGGAGGTGTTTTGGCATATAAATTTTGGCATATTTTACTTCGACCAATATGTAAGATTATAGGAGTTGTAATTTTAAGTTTTCATAATTTTTTTTCATATAGGACCCAATCCATAAATTTTGTAATTAAAGCGGGGAATGAATTATGGCATGCAGGTGTTTTGGCATATATTTCGCATATTTTACTTTTTTCGATCTAAAATTATAGGATTTGTAATATAAAATTTGCATTATGTTTTTCCGTTTAGGACCCAATTCATAAATTTTGTAATTAAAGCGGGGAATGAATTATGGCATGCAGGTGTTTTAGCATATATTTCGCATATTTTACTTTTTTCGATCTAAAATTATATGATTTGTAATTTAAAATTTGCATTATGTTTTTCGTTTTAGGACCCTATCCATAATTTCGTATTGCGGGGTGTTGGCCAGCGGCAATTTTCATTTGTTGTGTTTTTCGCTCTTAATTTCTTGATTTTGGGTTATTTCCCCCAATCCATAAATTTTGTAATTAAAGCGGGTATGAATTATGGCATGCAGGTATTTTGGCATATATTTCGCATATTTTACTTTTTTCGATCTAAAATTATATGATTTGTAATTTAAAATTTGCATTATGTTTTTCCGTTTAGGACCCAATCCATAAATTTTGTAATTAAAGCGGGGAATGAATTATGGCATGCAGGTGTTTTGGCACATATTTCGCATATTTTACTTTTTTCGAACTAAAGTTATAGGAGTTGTAATTTAAAATTTGCATTATGTTTTTCCGTTTGCGACCCAACCCATAAATTTCAAAATTAAAGCAGGGAATAAATTATGGCATAGGTGTTTTGGCATATAAATTTTCGCATATTTTACTTTGACCAATATGTAAGGTTAAAGGAGTTGTAATTTTAAGTTTGCATAATGCTTTTCCATTTATGATCCAATTTATAAATTTCGGAATTAAAACGGGGAATCAATTATGACATGGAGGTCTTTCGGCATATAAATTTTCGCATAGTTTATTTGGTCTAATCTAAAGTAGTAGGGGTTGTCATTTTAAGTTTTCATAATTTTTTTTTCATTTAGGACCCAATCCATAAATTTTGTAATTAAAGCGGGGAATGAATTATGGCATGCAGTTGTTTTGGCACATATTTCGCATATTTTACTTTTTTCGATCTAAAATTATAGGATTTGTAATATAAAATTTGCATTATGTTTTTCCGTTTAGGACCCAATCCATTAATTTTGTAATTAAAGCGGGGAATGAATTATGGCATAGGTGTTTTGGCATATAAATTTTCGCATATTTTACTTTGACCAATATGTAAGGTTATAAGATTTGTAATTTTAAGTTTACATGATGCTTTTCCATTTATGATCCAATTTATAAATTTCGGAATTAAAGCGGGGAATCAATTATGACATGGAGGTCTTTCGGCATATAAATTTTCGCATAGTTTATTTGGTCTAATCTAAAGTAGTAGGGGTTGTCATTTTAAATTTACATAATGCTTTTCCATTTAAGATCCAATCCATAAACTTTGTAATTAAAGCGGAGAATGAATTATGGCATGCAGGTATTTTGGCATATAAGTTTTCGCATATTTTACTTTGTCCAATCTAAAATTATAGGGGTTGTAATTTTAAATTTGTATAACGCTTTTCCGTTTAGGACTCAATCCATAAATTTCCTATTTAAAGCGGGGAATGAATTATGGCTTGCTGATGTTTTGGTACTTTGTCCAATCTAAAGTTATAGGAGTTGTAATTTTAAATTTTCATAGTGCTTTTCTGTTTAAGACCCAAACAATAAGTTTAGTAATTTAAGCGGGGAATAAATTATGACATAGAGGTGATTTGGCATTTTAATTTTCGCAAATTTTACTTTGACCATTATGTAAAGCTATAGGAGCTGTAATTTGAAATTCGCATAATACTTTCCGTTTAGAATCGAATCCATAAATATCCCATTTAAAGCGGGGATACATTAGGGGCTGCTGGTGTTTTGGTATAAAAATTTTCGCATAGTTTACTTAGTCCGATCTAAAGTTATAGGAGCAGGGATACCTACAATACTAGAATTATACTATACTATACTACTATACTAGAATTATTTTGGGGTTTTATACTATACTATACTATACTAAAATTAAAACCGGACATGTTATACTTACTATACTATACTAAAATTAAAGCCGAGCGATCTATACTATACTATACTAAACTAGAATTAAAGGTTTTGTACTAGTATACTAAAATAATACTAGTATAGAGTTTAAACTAAAATTAATTCAAGTAAACTAAAATTATTTATAAAAACTATGACTATAATGTGGTTAAAACTATAAATTATAAACTATATTATATAATTATAAACTCAACATATGTTATTATTTTAACAAATTTATCAAATTCTTTTAACAACTATATTTTTTACTGCACCATCCCTATTTTGTGTCTTCTAAATGTGGATTATAGCTCAAACCGTACTAATTTCCCACTAACTCAAACTACACTTAAACCGTGTGGTGATTTTTGAAAAATACCACCTCGGGTGTGCATGGGTGTTGTGTTGTTGTGTAGCAGCTGGTCTAAAAAAATGCACGTTATTTGCTATGATTTTGTGTTTTTTGTGTTTTTACTGTTTCCAAAATGACGTGGTGATAATGATAATACAAATTATTTAATGCAAATTGAGATTACTTTGTTTTATGTTAAAAAAATTAGGTTTTTTTTTATTTATAAGCAGTGAAATTCAGTGGAATTTTAGCGGATCAGAACAGTTAAAATCTTAAAATTCTTTTTACCAGTTAGAAAATATTAATCACAAACCTGATGATTAAAAAACCATTCTTGTGCACGGTCTGGAAATGCCCCCTCGCGGAATATTAGTGGCTGTGCCTTGTTTTTCTATTGCCCCTCCACCCAAAAATAAAATGTACCGAAAAATTATGATGCCATTTTTTACCTATTATAGCACCATCATCCCACAATGTTTGCAGTTTTTAGCCTGTTTTAATGCATTTTAAGCCATTTTATACCTATTTTTATTTAAATTTCGCTGTTTTGTCGCTTTTTTCTTCTTTTTCTTCTTTTTTTCCTTTCTACTTTTTCTCCCCTGCTTGCCGCTCCCCGATCCCCGTTTTATTGCCTCCGTTTCAGAAAATTACTCGCAATGTCCCCATTTTGGAGTTACCCCTTCCCAATAAAACCCCGGGGGAGAGGGGTTAGTGCACAAACTGGAAGACTGTACCTTTAGTGGAGTACTTTTTAGCCAAAGCGCTACCGTCCACTAAGATTTCTAGAAACAAAATAAGAGCTCTGGCTCTAAGTGTTGTGGTTTTTTTTATTTTTTGTTACATTTTTTACAACTTAACCTATATGTATTTTACCTTTTTTTTGAAAAGCATTGTATTTTAAAATTTAACCTTAAAATGTGTTTTATTATGTCTCACATTTTATAGTTTATATGCAAAAATTTCAATTTTTATATTTTATAACTTTGTAATAATTTATATATTACCACTAGACTTATTTAGGTATAAGTCAAAAACAAATTCATATCTAAAAGTATTTCATAGAATACTCTTTAAAATGTGGGTATTAATCCGGCAACATTATTAAATTCGAGATTTTTTGTCGTCTGCATTTTTTTGACCAAGGATCCGCAACCACCCCCCTCCCACCTCATAGATTAATGATAAATGTAAGCTTATTATCAGCAAAAAAAATATAATTTTATAATATAACTTTTAAGTTTTAATATTAAAATGCAAAATAATCGCGTAATATTGTGTGCGTTTAAACAGAAATTATAATCATGTGAATTTTTTAAATTTTGCAACAAAACAACAACATTTATTAAAACACTGTTGTTTAAGTTTTGAATAATTTTACATTACGTAAAAATTTTGAATTACTTTTGTTATCTAAGAATTTAACTTTAAACTAGACTTAATTGTTTTTTTAATTCCAGTATACCTGTCTTACTAGTAACGTTACTAGTAAGAAAATATAATATACTAAAATTAAATTCAAAGGTCTTGTACTACTATACTAGAATTAGAATCGCAGGTCTTATACTATACTATACTATACTATACTAGAATTAAAATTTAATTCTAGTAGGCATCCCTGTATAGGAGTTAAAATTTTAATTTGCATAATGCTTTTCCATTTAGCACCCATTCCATAAATAACGTGAGAAATAAAATTCAAATTATGAAATCAAATCAAATCAATCAAATTAAAATAAAATAAAATTCAAAAATAACGTGAGGAAAGAATAATTAGAATGCAGGTGTTTTGGCACATAATTTTTCTTGCGGATTACTTTGTTCAATCAAAAGTTTTTGGAGTTTAATTTTAAATTTGCATAATGCTTTTCCGTTCAGGACCCAATATATAAATCTTTTAATTAAAACTGAGAATGAATTATGGTAAGGATATGTTTCGGCATATAAATTTTCGCATGGATTATTTTGTCCGATGTAAAGTTATAGAGGTTGTAATTTTAAAGTTGCATAATGTTTTTTTGTTTGGGACGCAATTCATAAATATGTATAATAAATAATAAACTTCATTTGTTTTTAACAAAAACAATACAAATTTTAAACTGAAATCAATTGAAGCATTTTAGAGTTTTTCTGTTGTTTTCCATCTTTTACTATGGTTTGAATAAGTATCCACTATCCATTATCCACTGCCTTTTCGTTTTGAACGAGCTATTTACTATCCACTATCCATTATCCGCTATCCACTATCCACTGCCATTGTTTGCTCCCGTGTGAACTTACTATCCACTACCATTTTGGTGTAAACGACTATTGACTTTCCACTATTCATTATTGTGTCTAATGCTTATGTATGCCCCAGTCATTACAGTTTTATATCAATGAATAAATTGAAGTTATTGAACACTAATAATTAGTTAGAAATATCGTTGAATTCCTTTTAAAAGCCGAAAAAACAAATCAGACGCATAACTTCTGTTCAGACACGGATGTCTTTGCAAGTATCCGTCCTTTTAAAAGCCAAAATAATATATCATGGAATGGTCCATGCAGTAGGACCTTGTTACAATCAGTTCTTTTTATATGCTAAACATTGTTTTAAATATAAATCTAATATAAAATATAACAAGCAATAATTTAGCATTTGAGCGCATCATATTAACTATTTTTGACCAATATGACCAACAGACAGTTTAAGACTATAAATTCGAAAGAAAATAATTACATTTACATTCACGAGCATGAGGTATAAATAATTTTTACAAATTTGTCAATAAAACTAATTAAATATCCCTAATGCTAAGTAAGAAAATATGGTAATAATTTTGCGAAAATCATAAAAATAAAACTGTTCTCAAAATTCTTGAGCATAGAATTATCGTTGAAAAGTTGAATTGTATAGAAATTGTAAGGACCGTTAAG
>JASAMX010006803.1:0-15231 GCA_030248175.1 Microlaimidae sp. YZB2_3
TTTTACCTTATTTCTGCTTTTTTGTCCCTTTCCCCCCTTTTCCCTTCTTTTTTTCTCTTTTTCTCCTTTTCCCCTCTTTTTCTTTTTCCCCTTGCTCGCCCCCCCGTTTTATTGCCCCTCCCCGTTTTGGAATTGCCCCCCCCCCATTTTAACCCCGGGGCAGCCTGCACAGGTCTGACCATTTTTGTATGACAACCAGTTAAAAATGGGCTATATTTCAATTTTTGAAAAAAAAAAACAAAAACTCGTCAAAAATATATAATCAAATAAAATATATGTCACAAAACAATTTAACTTGGTTTTTAGGTTTTGCTTAGGTTTAGAATAACTAATATTAGCAAAAATAAAAAAAAACTACTAGCTTTTTAAACCAAATAAAAAATTGTTGTCCATGTTTTTGGTGGTCCAGGTGATCAACTAATTTTTAATTTTTTTTTAGTTTTTTTTTTTTAGATTCTTCAAACTTTAAACAATGTAAAAATATAATCTTTAATTTATTTTGTTGCTTATCAAAATTTTTTTCTTAACTGCAAAAATAGTACATACAAAAAATAGACAATTTTTGGGCTTAAATGGGCTTATTACTTTTTACAGAAGGTTTAAATCAAAAAATACCCCCAAAATTGAGGCTTACAAGTCCGATTTGAGGTATAAGAATGTTTCACATGCATATTTTACTGTTTGATCAGTCAAATCGATAATTAGTACACGTATGCAAGCAGACCTGTGCACGGTCTGGAGCGCCCCCCGTTTTATTGGAGGATTTTGCCCCCCTCGGGGTTTAAAAAAGGGGGGGCAATTCCAAAACGGGGGGCAACTTTTTTTGAAGCGGGGGGGGGCCATAAAACGGGGGGGGAGCAAGCAGAGCCGAAGAAAAAAAAAGAGAAAAAAAAGAGAAAAAAAGAGGAAAAAAAAGGAAAAGAGAAAAAAGGACAAAAAAAAGCAAAAAAAAGGTAAAAATAGGTCTGAAATGGCTTAAAATACATTGAAATAGGCTAAAAACTGGAAAAAATTGCGATGATGGCGTCATCATAGGTCAAAAATGGCGTTATAATTTCAGGGTAGTTTTTCATTTTTTGGCGGGGGGGGGGCAATAAAAAAGGGGGCAAATCCTCCAATAAAACGGGGGGGGGGCATTTCCAGACCGTGCACAGGTCTGCTTGCATACGTGTACTAATTATCGATTTGACTGATCAAACAGTAAAATATGCATGTGAAACATTCTTATACCTCAAATCGGACTTGTAAGCCTCAATTTTGGGGGTATTTTTTGATTTAAACCTTCTGTAAAAAGTAATGAGCCCATTTAAGCCCAAAAATTGTCTATTTTTTGTATGTACTATTTTTGCAGTTAAGAAAAAAATTTTGATAAGCAACAAAATAAATTAAAGATTATATTTTTACATTGTTTAAAGTTTGAAGAATCTAAAAAAAAACTAAAAAAAAATTAAAAATTCGTTGGTCACCTGGACCACCAAAAACATGGACAACAATTTTTTATTTGGTTTTAAAAGCTAATTTAAGCTTATTTTTGCTAATATTAGTTATTCTAAGCCTAAGCAAAACCTAAAAACCAAGTTAAATTGTTTTGTGACATATATTTATTTGATTATATATTTTTGACGAGTTTTTGTTTTTTTTTTTTCAAAATTGAAATTTAGCCCATTTTTAACTGGTTGTCATACAAAAATGGTCAGACCTGTGCACTGCCCCCCCCGGGGTTAAAACGGGGGGGGGGCAATTCCAAAAAGGGGAGGGGCAATAAAACGGGGGGGGGGCAAGCAAGGGGGGAAGAAAAAAAAAGAGAAAAAAAGGAGAAAAAAAGAAAAAAAAAGAAGGGAAAAGGGAAAAAAGGGACAAAAAAGTAGAAATAAGGTAAAAATAGGTCTAAAAGGGCTTAAAATACATTGAAATAGGCTGAGAAAATGCTAAAAAAAAAAATTCGCGATGATGGCGTCATCATAGGTCAAAAATGGCGTCATATTTTAAGGGTACTTTTTCATTTTTTGGCGGGGGGGGGGGGGCCAATAAAACGGGGGGGCAATAAAACGGGGGGGGGCAAATCCTCCAATAAAACGGGGGGGGGGCATTTTCAGACCGTGCACAGGTCTGAAAATGGTAGACACTACAAAAAAATTTTGATCCGATTCAGAGCCACCAGACTGTGGACAATCCGAAAAACTAGTTTAAGCTAAATAAAATTTTTGACAGCATAAATTGTACATGCCCCAAAAAGAGACAATTTTTGGGCTAAAATGGGGCTTATAACTTTTTACGGAAGACTTTAATCGAGAAAAAAAAACCTCAAAAATGATGTCTATGTGTCTGATTTGGGGTATACAAGTAATTTATATGCGTATTTTACTTTTCGATCCGTCAAACTGATAATTGGTACACGTATGGGACTTGTACCATTGTAGTATATAAAATTTCAAGTCAAAACTTACAGCAGGTGTCGCGGAAGTAGCTCCTTGATAACCACCAGCCGTAAACGCTGCAGTTGTGCCTGTTGCAGCTGGGTAAGCATAAGCCTGGGGAGCTGCCGCAGCGTAAGTATATCCAGCCTGGGCCGCCGGATTATACGTTCCAGCACTAAATATTGCAAATTTCAAGTACAATTATGCAGTTTTATTACATATGCCACAGCCTACAACATCTTTTAGGAATTGTTCAATTTCGGAGATGATACGTCAAATTATATAAGAAACGTAAATGATCAAAGTACACAACAACACGGTCAACTTTTACTACTAATCGTATCCAAAACAAATGAAAATCAGACCTGTGCACTGCCCCCCGGGGTTATAATGGAAGGGCAATTCCAAAACGGGGGGGCACGGAGGGTGCAACTTTTTTTCTAACGGGGGGGGGGCAAGCAGGAGGGAAGGAAAAAAAGAGAAAAAAAGAAAGGAAACTGGAAAAAAGGGACAAAAAAAGTGAAAATAAGGTAAAAATAGGTCTAAAATAGATTAAATTGCATTGAAAAATAGGCTAAAAACTGCAAAAATTTCGCAATGATGGCGTCATAATACGTAAAAAAATGGCGTCACCATTTTTGGGTACTTTTTCATTTTGCCGCGGGGGGGGAATAAAACAGGGGGGCCAATCCTCTAATAATACGGGGGGGGATTTTTAAACCGTGCACAGGTCTGGAAAATATTTAAATTTTCAATGAAAAATGAGTTAAATAATAGTCGCAAATTCGCCTGGTTTATTTTCTTTTATTAACTTATTTATTTATTAACTTGTTTATTTATTTATTAACACAATCAATCCTTTCTTCTTGTTCAAAAGTAACAGAAGTAGCTTATTTACTCATTGAAAAAATTAACACTGTTGTGTTAGTTATTAATGGTGAATTTTAATATACGTTTGGAACTTAATACCTTTGCTAAATGGTACAAATTGCCGTTTTAAAGCACAATTAATCGTATTGTAATATAAATACATTTGTTTACAAACAAAAATAACGTTGTATCTTTGTATCAAGCTGACCCAACCTCACATGAAAGAAGCTTATTATGGGAGAGAATAAAACCCGGGCGAAAAGTCCTGGGCGGCCGGCAATAGCAGGGGATAAAACTACATTTGATTAGAAATTAAGTTATAAAACTTAAGTTTAGTTGTTTTACTACATTTGGGCAAAACTTAATGGATAAAATTTTTTATTTTAGCGAAAATTAAATAAAAATATTTTTATGGCATTATTCCTATGGCATCTGAGAGTATAAAACCCAGGCGAAGATGATCTTTAGAAAGGATGGGACATCGCGAGAATAAAAGCCGGGCGGTCATTCTTTTTATTCTAAAACATTTATTGAACAATAAACACAGCTAAATTGTTTGCGAATTCGCTGAGGCTCTAACTTGCTTTTACACAAAGCTTTATTTCCAACAATTTAAAAAAAGTAGCTTTAAATTGGTTTTAACACCTAATATTTTTGTTTAAAAAATTTGTTTTTAAATACAAAAACCAAGTTAGAAATTTGCAAACAATAAATTTAGCTGTGTTTATTGTTTAAAAAATGTTTCAGGATAAAAAAATTGACCGCCCGGCTTTTATCCTTGCGATGTTCCACCCTTTCCAAAGATCACCTTCGCCCAAGTTTCATACTCCAGATGCCATTGGCACAATGTCATAAAAATATTTTTATTTAATTTTCGCTGAAATAAAAAGTTTTATCTATTAACTTTTACCTAAATGTAGTAAAACAACTAAACTTAAGTTTTATAACTTAAGTTCTGATCAAGTGTAGATTTAAATAAGATTTTTTTAAACCACCCGTGTTTTATCCCCTGCTTGCTATTGTCCGGTCGCCTGAGACTTTTCGCCTGGGTTTTATTCTCTCCCACCTATTTAATTAATTTTTAAACAAACGACCACATGCTTAAAATTTTTCAAAAATAAATAGCACATACTACATGGAAAAAATTTATAAAATAGCGAATAATACATGCTTGATAAAAAAATTTTTAATAAGGAAAATTGCACATACTTGTATTGAGTTCCACCAGCGGTAAATCCAAAATATCCCGACATACTTGACTGACTAGTTCCAAATATTTTACCGAAAAAACTGGACTATATCCTGCCTAACCAATCACGATTACAAATAACAGAATAAATTAATTCAACAACAATAACAATAGTTCCTCACCAAAATTTTTTTGATGATGAGAAAAAATGAAACTGATTGATTGATAGATAGAAAATTTACAATATTCCTTGATGTGCAGCTGTATTGAAAACTCTTCAGTCTAATAAAATACTTCAAGCAATCCTAATAAAAATTATTACAAAAAAACAATCTTAAAAATACATAAACATTCTTAGAATTATAAATTAACTTAATAGAAAAGTACCATGTATGTTTATAGTTTTTAATATAAAAAATTGTCATATTTATGGAGAAAAAAATCTTAGTTATCATATCTTTTTTTAAAATTCAATTACATAAACGACAAGTCGCAACTTTGTTGGAAAACCATTCTTGTTCTAGATATTAAGCATTTTTTAACAAATGTCCTAGAACGATTTAGGAAGTTGTGGATATACAGTATTCTATGATGACAAAAAAAGAGGCGGTTTCTCTGCCGGTTGTATATTTAGAGAGAAAAGATGTCGACTGCTCTAAAATACACGTATTTAGACTATAAATGATTATTATTATTAGACGATATTATATATTATAAATGATTTTTTTTATTTGTTGAACAAAATACAGAACTTACTTGTAGTTCTTCTGTATTCGAAAGGAATAGCATTTGAAAGATCATGCTCACAGGAATCTTTAACAATCGCGAAATCGTCACTTTTAAATTTGGAGGGTTGTGTTTTTTTGTATGTGTACATTTATTAATTAAAAAAATGTCGATTCCGCGAATGTCAAAGATTGCTGTGACCATGACTTTTCCATATGCCATTCCATCTCAGAGTCCAGAAGAACTACAATTAGGTTGTGTAATATTTGTTCACGAATTAAAAAAAATCATTATATCGTCTACATTTTTTATTTACTGAGAGAGAGCATCAGCCGTTTCTTTAGGATAGGGGTAAAACCCACATCTACTGGGCGGACGGACGGAAATCAATGGGGTAAAACCCACACTGCTGGACCGCCCGAAAAACGTTAATAACTGGAGAAATCCTGCATTAATTTAAGAAATAAACACATTAATTTCATGCTTATGGCATTCTACAAAACGTTTAACAATTATAAAATGTTGGTTTTGATATTAAATTTTAAAAAAATATTCTGGGTTTTTAGTTCGCACAATCGAATATTTGACTACGCTAGTTTTCTGTTTCAAAACACATTACAATATTAAAAACATTTATTTACAATAAACGGCTATAAATCTATGTATATAATAAATTATGTTTTAAGTCAAGTAACCAATAAAACAAAACAGGTATTTATGGGTTTATAAATACACTTTTAAACGTTAGGGATCTTTTGTCCATGGTTTCAATTTTTGTAGATAAAAAAATTCAACGCGCGTTTGAACAAAAAAAAGCCACCGGTCATTTTAATTCGGATAGTAAATTTATTATATAATTTTAATATGAACTTTTTCTAGTATTGTGCCTTTGAGTGCGATCGATAGGCAGAAAATTCTTTGCTGGGCGCGGCCACGCCGACGTGACGGCGCCTGGCGTCCCCGCGCCGGCGAGACCTCGCCAGTTCGTTAATACGGCTGAATTATTTTTTTAAATCGCCAAAAGCGAGCCAAAAGATTACGGAACCGTATCAAAAAAAACCGGAAGGTTTTATTTTTTTTTAATATCAAAAACCAACATTTCATAATTATCGAATGTTTTGTAGAATGCTATAGCCATTAAATTAATGTATTTACTTTTTAAATTTATGCAGTATTTCTCGAGTTATTTACATTTTTCGGCGATTCGGCGGTGTGGGTTTTTACCCCATTGATTTCCGTCCGTCCGCCCGGTCGGTATTAATTTTACCCTTCCCTATTATTTATCATTATTCCGTTTTGAGATACTGTTTTAAGTTTTAATATTATCGCTAAAGCGCACGTGTTTTTTGTGTAAAAAAATATACAAGCACAAAATATTTGTCGAAATTTTTTATAATGGTTGACACGTTAAAATTTAATTCTATATCTTCAGAGTCTAGGGCAAAGCGTACTATGATTATGATGCAGCAAGCACTTTCGCGTTAAGTTTTAAAAGATTGACTGTGCGATGTTTTTATTTTGCTTTTAAAAAATTAGCAATAATACTAATATATACAAGAAAAATAATAAGATAATGATGAATTAATTTTAACATTTTTTATGGTTGAATTATATCTGGCTGATCTCTTGAACTCGTAAGGAGGCATGAGGAGACCAATTAAAATTGCGCGTCTATGACATTTTTTTTAATCAAGGAATGCGGAATTTTGTAATTCCCACATTTTAACAAAATACACAAAAGTAGTAACTATTGTTCGAATCATTAAATATGCAAAAATATTATTCAACTTGTTCAAATTCTAATTAGCAAAAAATACATGCTTTTTTTATTCCAAATTAAGTAATTTGATTATTAACTGTTAAAATAAGGTATCTAATCTTTAATTAAACTTTTTTATTTTGAATTGCTTTGTTGTTAAATCATCGAATAATATCAGCTTGGTTTGATTTGCCTATAATTTTAATTAATAAATCGCTTCATTTGTGCTGTAGCATTAGCTGCTGTCCTGTGACCGTACAAGTTAATATTTTTAAGCAGTTGCCTTGCCAAAGCCATACTTTATTAACAAATTTTAGTATTATCAATAGACACGTACTTGTCGTTTAGATTACAATGTAAAAAACTTTGTTGACATTCTAAATTCTTTATTTATGGTTGATAAATTTAATTTTTGAATTAAATGTAAAAAATTAGAGTTTTAGCTACGCAATAACATAAAATTGTAATAGTGCTCAGTTATCTTAATATAAATTTAAGTTTTGTTGTTAACAATTTAAATTTTGAATTTGACAATAAAAAAAGGGCTCCTAAGATAATTATTGCGCGATTTTCCACCCTTTTTAAAGAGCCCATGTTATTTCTGATCAATCAGTAACGACGGACGAATGTCGGTTTTATGATATAAAATATATTATATAATAATAAGGAGAAGAAAAGAACATAATTTATAAAATTTACCCGCACGTTGTTCAAGTATGTTTGACGTGGTGCAGTGGGGATAAATCGCCGTGTAGCGCTTCTGCACAAGCAAAAATTCAATTATATTTTTTGAAATAAAAAAGAAGAAGATGAATATTAAAGAAAAATTTTTACGCACGTTTACTAATTATAGTTGAGGCGGTGCCGCGGTGCTAAATCGCCGCGTAAACGATGAGGAATATTGATTTTAAAATATGAGCGTTAGAATAATGATATTTAATAATAATAAATAGAAGGTGAACATGAAATTTGTCCAACTAATTATAGTTAGTTAATTATGGTTGGCTCAGTGCTGTGGGGCTAAACTGCCGCGTGGCTTCGTTAATTGAATTTGCTATAGACAATGCTTAGCTTATGTTAAATTTGCAGGGTTTATTTTTAAACAAAATAGCGGAATACCCATGGGAACAAATTGCAGTCCATTATTAATTGATCTGACTTTGTCAATGTTGGAATATAGATTTATGAAAGACACTAAAAATATAGCTCTCACCAGAAAGCTTAAATATGTATGGAGATATATGGATGATTTATGTGCAATAAATATTCCAGAATTTATGGAAATTTGCAAAGCAATATATCCAGTACAATTACCGCTTAGTACAACAAATGACAATCACAATCAATGTGCTTATTTGGATATTAACTTGGATATAATTGAAGAAAAACTTAAAACCCAAGTCTACAATAAAACAGACGATTTTAACCTTTTTAGTAGTTAGATATATTGATTACAGTAGTTATACATCAGAATCTATTGGTCTTAATACCTTTTATTCCAAATTTAGAAGAATTACAAGAATCAGCAGTGATTTAAATGGACTTGGAATACGAATCAAAGAGCTTTATAATACATTTAAGAATAAACAGTTTCCCAAAAAACTACTTATTAAAATATTTCTTAAGTTTTCTCAACAATACCGACCTATGTAAAAATAAATTTTCACTTATGGGGCTGTCTGTTGTGTGTTCTGTACACTCCTTATTGTTGCCGAAAAGCTGTTATTGTGCGGTCAGGGGCCGGTTCCAGAGATCGACCTAACTTTTAGGTGCGCACCTAAACTCAAATTTAGGTTTATACCTAACTTGTGACTGGTTCCACAGAGCGACCTAAATTTAGGTGGACAGCCAAATGGTCACCCAATTCTGGGATTTAGGTTACCATGTTAAGGTCAGCCCCGGGGATGTCCTAAGTTAATTAATTGCACACCTACGTCTGTAGGTTATACTGTTTTCAAGTATTATTATTCCTATATGTCGTTGATGCTTCTCATTTTCGATAGTAACAAGAAAAAAATAACATCAGAGTAATTTGTTAAAGAAAAACGTCAATTAAAACTTTAACAGGAAAAAAAGCCGGTATCCATTAATGAAAGTTTATTTCGTCAAATTTTGCGACTTTTTCACAATGCTTTTAAAATAAAATTAATGGAAGTTTATCAATCAAACTACAAATGGCTATACTTTTACGTTTTTTTTTGCAACCGGCGCCTTGCTGAGTTTGCATGTTTTAAAAAGTGAGCCAAATTATTTTAAAGTGAGCAATATTATAGCCCGTAATTTGGACGAGCATGTTTTTCGTTCAATAGTCGTAAGATATTATACATATATATATATATATATAACAACGAGTCATTATATTTTGGAAAAATATAATGACTCGGAATATATATTTTGGAAAAATATAATATTTTGGAAAAATATAATGTTCGTAAAATTGTATGCTCTTGTTATTAAAGCGGGGAAAGTTCAAAAGGTTTTTTAATGCCATTTCTAATTTTTTTAGTTCAACTTATGTTTTTTTTTTCATTTTAATTTTTAAATCTGTGTTAAGCTGCCTGCATCCTAACTTACATTAATGGTTTCTTTGAATATGGCCTATTTCTATGTCTGGATACATGCATTGGCGGTATCCATATTGCTAACAAGCTCCCGCCAACGATCATTTTATAATTTTTTGTTTACAATCATAAGTAAATTCGAAACAATCACGCGCTGAGCAAAACGAAGCACGAAAAAAGTTTAGAAATTGGTTTTAATACTTTAAAAAAATTTGTTCCGTTTTTTTCTGCAGTTGACTAAAAAAGCTGCAAAAAAATTTGTTCCTTGGCCGAAAATCGAAGGCGATAAGAGAAATTTTATCGCACCAGTAGCGTCGATTCGGCATATGAAACATCCTCTGAAAATACCTTGGACTTGAATCACGAAAAAAACAATACCACCACACACCTTTCCTCAATTTTAAGTACATAAGTTTTTAGGGGGATAAGGGGTCAGAAAGAGTCCCCAAGCGCTAAAATTTTGGCAGTGGCTAAAAATTAGTGGCTGTAAGCCAGTTATTTTTGGTGCCCATCTCCTCCCACTCAAAAATAAAAAAGCTAAAAAATATTCTTCATTACTAATAAATTTTTTTCCGTCTTTTTTGTGCATAGCTGGTTTAAAAAAATGATTCAAATCGATTTTAATATCGATTTAAAGAAGGAGGAATATCGATTTTAGGAATTGAGCGTTGGAATAATAATAATAATGTGTTCTGAATTTCAAAATTTACCCACGTTCTCTAATAATGGTTGCACGGCGCCGCGGGGCTAAATCGCCCCGTGGCGCTCCCGTGCTACCCATGATAATTACAAAAACATAATTCAAAATTACCAACACTGGGCGGGACCGCGGCACTGCCCCGGGTATAAAAAAAAAACCCTCAACCACTCCAACCCGAAAACACTCTCACCAACCGAAAAAAAACACAACCAAAACCCAATACAAACCCCGCCACCAACCTTTAGGAGTGAAAATGCCTTAAAAAAAAAGAGCTCACGGGACCCGAACCACAGCTTTTGGATTTTTTCAATTGAAAATTTTTGTCTTTAAAAACTATGAATTACAGTTGTAGACACGTTATGATTTGGGGAACTTAGATCTAAGGGTCCTAAGATCCACGGCTAAACCATTTTTCCACAAAAGAAGAGGAATTCTTTCGCGCGCACCACACCCGAGGAGCAAAACCGCAGCACTACACACATAAAAACTCTAAAACACAATTAAACAACAATAAATAATTAAAACAACCACAAAAAAAAAAACACACAAAAAACCTTAGAAAAACTTCTCCTAAAGCGTCTTTTTTTTACCTTAAAAGAACAAAAGTAAAAAAAAAATCCCCAAAGACAACAAGACTCGACCAATGGCCCCCCCCCCTCCCCAGAGCCCGCTCTCTCTGATAAACCACACGCTCCCTGCCCACCCTCCGCCCCAACCCTCCCTTCTCCACCACCACGGAAAGCATCGCACCTGCCGCACTCCCCACCCCGCCCACTCCCGGCACGCTCGCCTCCGAATCTCCTCGATTCCCGACACGTCCCCCCAATCTTCCCCCCACGGCCGACTTCGCATCCTCACCTCCCCACAGCCACTCAAACAGAAAGCACAAGCAAACACAAACATCCCAACCACACAGCACAGAATCAGAAAAACAAAAAAAAAACTAATCAAAGAACAAAAAAAATAAAAACTACCCAACCCCAAATACAAAACTACAAAACAAATATAAACCCACCCCCCCACCCCCAACACAGAATCTCAAAATAAAACCTCCAAACCACAATACTTAAATATTCCAAATCCCAAACCACACACACACGAAAAACAAAGCAACCAACAACCAAAAAACAAAGAAAATTAACTAACATCACTTCATCTTCTAAAAAAAAAAAAACACACAAAAAAAAAAATTTATATTTAAAAAACCCAAGGTAAAAAAAAAAACTAAAAAATAATTAATAAAAAAAAACCGGAAATACCTAAGAAACCCCCCAAGACAAAATTAAAAAAATCAAAAAAACCCCCGGAAAACTCCCCGAAAAAAAGAAAAACAACCATAAAAAAAAAAAAAAACATCAACACCACATACCCAAAAAAAACAAAAAAACAACAAAAAAACGCCACAACCAACAAATAATCCCCTCAAACTCCCAACACCAATATCCCCCACAACCCCAAACCCAGCCCACCCCAAAAACACAACCATCCACCCCACACAAACACAAAAGCCCCACCACACGCCGCGAGGAGGGAGGACACTTTTTTCGCAAACACAATAAATTTTATAAAAACAAACACAAACAACAACAAAACCAAAAAACACCGCAAAAAAACCCAAAAAAAACACGAAAAACACAAAAAAAAAAATAAACAACAATTCAAAAACAAACCAAAAACCACTCACACACTCACAAAAAAACTCAACTCCATCCACAAACCCACAAACAAAAAAAAAAAAAAAAAAAAAGACAAACACAAAAACCAAAAAACAAAAAACAGAAACAAAAACAAAACAAAAAATAAAAAAAAAAGAACAAAAGACCCCCAAACACACGTTATGGTTGAATTATATCCGGCTGACGCTGAAAATTAGAATGCAGACATGAAAGGACCAATTAAAATTGTGCGGTAATTACGTTTTTTTAAAAACAAAAAAGAACGAGAATTTTTTTTTAATTCCACCTTTTCACAAAATATACAAAAATTAACCAACTTCAGCCCTTAAAAATTTGCATTTAGCTTACAAATTAAGTAATTTGATAATTATTAAAATTAGTGAAAATTTTTGAATGTTTTTGTTGTTAAATAGTCGATTCAATACTGCAAATATCGCGGTCAGCTAGATTTTATTTGCCCATAGTCAATGGAAAGCCAGAATAATAGGGTTTTTTGTTATGAAAATCAACATATACATTTTTATGAAGTACCCCTCGAGTTTTATCCAGAGCCTTTGGATTTTTCTGCTTAATAAAATTTTTGTCTTAAAGTGGTTTAAAAAACGATTGGTACCAGATATTAGTTTATAGCGAGCAACAATGTTGTATCGGAAATTAGATAGTAATTTACGTGTACAAAAACAAAATAGCTGAAAATATGTGTTCTTTCTGAGGTTTTAATATGTGAAATTTACAAACTATAAATTCCTTGTTTTTTCTAGTTGACTTTGCTTAAACAACTTCAGTACGGAGTCAAACTTTTTGTTTTCGATTTTGATGTTTTTTTTTGTAAAAACCTTACCACCTGCCCCAATACCCCAATAGCGCACTAAATTTTTTTCATCAAAATAATTTTACTGGTTCAGAAGATATGACCCCCAAAAATGGCTTGTTTGACAATTCTGTACCTGAAAGATTGTTCAATGGGTATAAAAATTTAAGTTACAAAACATGTACTCAAAGAAAGCGGCTACTTTCTACTTTAATTTGATACCTTGATTAGGGACGTACCCCAGGTTTTATTTGGGGGTGGGGGGGGGGGGCGCAGCCCCTCATAATTTTCGGAAAGGTTAAAAGCGCAGAAATAAACGTAGATAAAGCTGTATAATACACTGTTTTTGCCCTAATAACGTATTATCAATGTTTTTAGCAGTAAAAACATGTTTTCTTAGTTAAAAATTACATTGGCAGAGGATTTCACAAAAAATGGATTTAGAGACCTTTAAAACCCCCTGGCTACACCCACACTCAGATCTGTGCACTGCCCCCAGGGTTTTATTGCGAGGAGGGGCAATTCCAAAACAGAGGCAACTTTTTTTAAACGGGGGGGGGCAATAAAACAGGGGGGCAAGGGCAAGCAAAAAAAAGAGAAAAAAAGGAGAAAAAAAGAAGAGAAAAGAAAAAAAAGGGACACAAAAAACGAAAATAAGCTAAAAATAGGTCTAAAATGGCTTAAAATTCATTGAAATAGGCTAAAACTGCAAAAAATTCGCGATGGAGTCATCATAGGTCAAAAATGGCGTCATAATTTTAGGGTACTTTTTTCATTTTTTGGCGGAGGGGGGTAATAAAACGGGGGGAGGATCCTCCAATAAAGCGGGGGGATTTCTAGACCGTGCACAGGTCTGCACACTGTAAATCAAATCAGATGAACAGCATTTCCATGTTTTTAGAGTACCTATATGAAAAAAAATACCAAGCCATTGTTGTGGGCGGTTGAAAATTTTAGGAGGGGGGAAAGGTATATACAAATCAACCAAATATGATTGTTTGTTTTGCTTAATGTGTAGTACATATTGTTTATTAAAATTATTGTACTATTTTTCCAAAACATTAAGCAAGATAAATGGCAAGAAACATGCATACGCATAGTATGGAGCTTCACAGCTGAGCGAAGCGAAGTAGAATAATTTTTGCTTTCTAGGGGTAAATTGTGGTGTAAAATCAAAACTATTTTAGAGGTAGGCGCCGAGCAATTAGCGAGGGAGAGTGGCGACCGCCCCTCCCCCCCCCGCCCAACCACTATCCTTATTTTTCCCACTGTCCGACCATTTCGGGGAGGGGGGGGAGCAGTCGCCCTCCCCCTGGTTACGCCCCTGACCTTGATTGTTAAGACTGATGCATTATTTGTCAAAATATTGCGTTTTCTGTACAAAAAAACTCGTTTTTTCGTTAAAAACACCGAACGACGGGAGTGATTCGATTAAGTTTACTCAACATTTTTGCCTTCACTTCGTATTTTTAGCAAAAAAATTGCGAGTTTTTTGTACGGGAAACGCAATATTTCGAGAAATTTGCTTCAATCCTAAAAATCAAGATTTATCAAATAAAAGCAGGAAGTAGCCGCTTTCTTTGAGAGCATTTTTTGTAACTTAATATTTTATAACTATTGAGAAATCTAAGTACAGAATTGTTGAAAAAAGTAATTTTTTGGAGGGAGGGGAGGGGGTTCATACCTCCTGAACCAATTTCCAGTATATAGTGTATATATCAACACAAACACAACTCCGTGAATAGTTATAAATACCCAGAATACCTTAGTTTTGATGTATAAGATATGCTCAGCTAACGAGTTTAAAAGCATTTTGTTATTAAGTACCCATGTCTTCTTTTAAAATTTGCGATCATAATAGATTTATAAGCATTTTTATTTTGTTTCAGCCGTTTTTTATGACAATGTACATTATCAACACTTCATCTCAGTTTGAATTCGTAATTTTTTGTTGATATAACATTACAAATTGTAAAATAGTTTATCCATTATATAAATTTTACGATAAAACTGAAATTAACTTAAGAACAACATAATACAAATGGAAACAATCTAAAAAGCACCAGGCCGTATGTACAAAAACAAATAATTGTCACAAAACAATATTTCATTTTGAGAAAAAAATACCAAAAAGACAGGTTTGCAGTTTGTGAACTATTATCTTTTACAATAAAAAGCATACTACGCAGTTGAAAACGTTCAGTGGCGTAGCCAGGGGGGCGGGGGCGGGGGGGGGGGGGGGCGCGGGGGTGAGGGGGGGGGGGGGGCGCCGCCCTCTCCGAAATCCTGCGACGCCGGATTTTTTCGTAAGGATTTACATTTTTTGAATGTTGTAAGAAAATTTTGTTTCTTTAAATATCAATTCAGAAACATTCCTGATGCGTTGCAAAAGCATAAAAATATCTAAAAACTGAAATTTTTCCCGCTTCCCGGAAGTGTACATTGATCATTTATATTAGTTTTTTATTCTCGATGGATTGTACCATTCAATACATAGCTAAGGCATATGCCTTTGCCTTAGA
>JASAMX010006806.1:0-15447 GCA_030248175.1 Microlaimidae sp. YZB2_3
TGTAACGTCTTAAACAGTTAGTATTGCTGTGATTGGTAGTAGTAGTATTAGTAGAAGGGGTAGTTGTAGTAGTAGTAGTAGTAGTAGTAGTAGTAGTAGTAGTAGTAGTAGTAGTAGTAGTAGTAGTAGTAGTAGTAGTAGTAGTAGTAGTAGTAGTAGTAGTAGTAGTAGTAGTAGTAGTAGTAGTAGTAGTAGTAGTAGTAGTAGTAGTAGTAGTATTAGTAGTAATAGTAGTAGTAATAGTAGGAATAGTAATAGTAGTAGTAGTAGTAGTAGTAGTTGTTGTTGTTGTTGTTGTTGTTGTTGTTGTTGTTGTTGTTGTTGTTGTTGTTGTTGTTGTTGTTGTTGTTGTTGTTGTTGTTGTTGTTGTTGTTGTTGTTGTTGTTGTTGTTGTTGTTGTTGTTGTTGTTGTTGTTGTTGTTGTTGTTGTTGTTGTTGTTGTTGTTGTTGTTGTTGTTGTTGTTGTTGTTGTTGTTGTTGTTGTTGTTGTTGTTGTTGTTGTTGTTGTTGTTGTTGTTGTTGTTGTTGTTGTTGTTGTTGTTGTTGTTTCTGTTGGTGGTGGTGGTGGTGTGATACAATTATTCAGTTTTGTCCCTTTAAGATACAAAAAATTGTGTATAAATTTAATAAGGTAAGTAAACATTTATGACGTGAAATTCTATAAGAAACACCCAGTCCAATAACAATAGAAATTTTTATTAGCTTTTTAAATATTGAATTAGCATTTCTTGGCGGATATTCATTGAAATTTTAATTTTGAATTATTGGCTTAGTTTTTGACTTCTAAAACTGAACAATTATGACACAAATGCTAAGTTGTGTGACCGAAATGTAAATTTTTTTATAGTCAATTTATCATTTAGCTTAGAAACACTGTTTGTAATATGTTTTTTTTATTTATTTTAATATTTATAATTTAGTATAATAAATATTTTAAACATAGCAAAATAAATTATTTTGGTTTTTAAAAATAATGCAACAAACAAGGATATGTTTCCACTGTATATTTAAAATAAACAGAATCAAAAATAAGTAGCTTCAAATTAAAATACAAATCAAACAAAAAACTTTTAATTAAATCAAAAATTGTTTATCTAAGGACCGCATGTAAATAAAATTCACAGTTTTAAAGTGTTATCAGAAGTCACACGTCGTTTGGAATATGCTAAGATAATTTTTAAAAAAAACGTTTTTGAGAGAATTTGATAAAAAAAATTTTAGTTTTTGATTTGGCGCTTTTTTATAGAGCGTTTTTGATTTGGCGCTTCTTTTCAACTTGAGGTCGATCTTTTTTGACCAACCAAATTACTATTTTGTTTTCTTTATTTTAATGAGCAATGCAGCGGTTTTTTAGATTTTTTTTAATTTTTTTTGTTTTTCTACCTGATAATTAGTAAAATTTCTGAACCCAAATATAATTTTTAACCTTGTTTTTTTGCCTGATAATTAAAAAAATTTCTAAACACAAATATAAGTTTTCAACCTTGCCACCTAAATTGTTCTATATAATAAATATAAAACATTAAAGAAAATGTCGCCTTATATTAAATCCAAATTTTCAGAGTATTTCAGAATTAGATCTACATATTTGTTTAGAAATAAACGTTAAATATAAATAAAACAAGTTTAAGTCCTGTATCGCCTATGTGTCAGCCACGAAACAAGTAACTGTTTGCTTTAAGCTGTTATAGCGTTTAAAAAAATTTATGGAGTAAGTCTTTTTATAATCCCAGTTCTCAGTAAATACTCAAAATTAAGTCAAATTTAGCCGTTAAAATTTGCATTACTTCAGAATATGTAGTTGCACAAAAATTGGTGTATTAACAAAAAAAAATTTTTTTTTCCACTAAATTGATTATATTTTGCCCAATAAAAACGTCAATTTGTATAATAATACAAATAAACAGTGGACTACAGTTTTAGCTACAGATTTAGGCGATACAGGACTTAAACTTGTTTTATTTATATTTAACGTTTATTTCTAAACAAATATGTAGATACTAATTCTGAAATACTCTGAAAATTTGGATTTAATATAAGGCAACATTTTTTCTTAATGTTTTATATTTATTATAAAAATTTCAGTAAGGTTGAAAACTTATACTTGTGTTTAGAAATTTTTTAATTATAACAAAACAAGGTTAAAACATGTCTGGTTCTGAAAATTTTACCTAATTACGGGTCAAAAACAAAAAAATTAGAAAAATCTAAAAAACCGCTGCATTGCTCATTAAAATAGGAGAGAAAACAAAATAGTAATTTGGTTGCTCTAACTCAAAAAAAAACACCAAATGCCCGAAAACGCTCTAAAAAAGCGCCAAATCAAAAATAAAATTTTTTTTATCAAATTCTCTCAAAACTTTTTTTGAATTATCTTAGCATATTCGAACGACGTGTGACTTCTGATAACACTTTAAAATTGTGATTTTTATTTACATGCGTCCCTTAGATAAACGAATTTTTGATTTAATTAAAAGTTTTTTGTTTGATTTGTATTTTAATTTGAAGCTACTTATTTTTTGATTCTGTTATTTAAATATACAGTGGAAACATATCCTTGTTTGTTGCATTCTTTAAAAACCAAAAATAATTTATTTTTGCCCTATATTAAATCTTATTATACTAAATTATAAATATTAAAATAAATAAAAAAAACATATTACAATAACAGTTTCTAAGCTAAAATGATAAAATTGACTCTAAAAAAATTTACATTTCGGTCACCACAACTTAGCATTTGTGTCATAATTGTTCAGTTTTTAGAAGTCAAAAACTAAGCCAATAATTCAAAATTTTATGAAAATATCGCCAAGAATAAATATTAAAAAGCTGATAAAAATTTCTATTGTTATTGGATATCGGGTGTTTCTTATGATTTCACGTCATAAATGTTTACTTACCTTATTAAATTTATACACAATTTTTTGTATCTTAAAGGGACAAAACTGAATAATTGTATCACACCACCACCACCACACAACAACAACAACAACAGCAACAGCAACAACAACAACAACAACAACAACAACAACAACAGCAACAGCAACAGCAACAGCAACAGCAACAGCAACAGCAACAGCAACAGCAACAGCAACAGCAACAGCAACAACAACAACAACAACAACAACAACAACAACAACAACAACAACAACAACAACAACAACAACAACAACAACAACAACAACATTTACTCTCTGTCAATCTATTTTACTCTAATTTACTCTCTAATTTACTCTCTAATTTACTCTCTAATTTACTCTCTAATTTACTCTCTAATTTACTCTCTAATTTACTCTCTAATTTACTCTCAATTTACTCTCGCTCAATCGCCAAGACACCAAACAACAACAACAACAACAACAACAACAACAACAACAACAACAACAACAACAACAACAACAACAACAACAACAACAACAACAACAACAACAACAACAACAACAACAACAACAACAACAACAACAACAACAACAACAACACCAACAACAACAACAACAACAACAACAACAACAACAACAACAACAACAACAACAACAACAACAACAACAACAACAACAACAACAACAACAACAACAACAACAACAACAACAACAACAACAACAGCAACAACAACAACAACAACAACAACAACAACAACAACAACAACAACAACAACAACAACAACAACAACAACAACAACAACAGCAACAACAACAACAACAACAACAACAACAACAACAACAACAACAACAACAACAACAACAACAACAACAACAACAACAACAACAACAACAACAACAACAACAACAACAACAACAACAACAACAACAACAACAACAACAACAACAACAACAACAACAACAACCACAACAACAACCACAACAATAACAAGAACAACAATAACAACAACCACAACAACAACAACAACTACTACTACTACTATTCCTACTATTGCTACTACTACTACTACCACTACTACTACTACTACTACTATTACTATTACCACTAAAACAAATAATACAAAAACAACAATTATTGCTTCTTTTACTATTAATGAAACATTAAATTCACCTTATTTGCACCATTTATGTAATCCTCATTGGTCGAACTGGTCAAAATGTAAAGGAGGTTGTTTTGAAGGAATTCAACACAGGCAAGATATCTCAGAACTATTGGGCAGTTGTCCATTTCAACTACAAGAAAGTAGACGATGTAAAGTTGAAAATATAAATAGGACATGCCAATCATTTAAACCAAGTAACAATTCATATTTTTTATAAATACTCTTATTTGTATACTCTATGTTTGTATATGAATATTCTTTTTTAATACTATTATTATTGATGCTGTTAGTGCTAAAATGCATAAAAATTCTGAGTAGTTTATTACTTGTAGAGTAGTTCTGAATAAACGTCTTATACTGTATGAAAGAGGGTACAAAATAAAAAAAATAAAAAAAACCGTAATTTTTTTAGTTTCTTTAGTTTAAGTCTACATAATTATTATAAATTGCTACATGATATGTTGCACTAGGTTGAAGTGTTTTGATGTATCAGTTTGTGGTAAATTAATTTGGGTTTTTGATTAAACCTTACAATAGTTAAAAATCATCACTAAAACAGTATTTTTTTTTTCAAAAATAATTTCGAATTAGCAAAAATAAAGTTAAAATTTGTGCTTTGAAACTAATTTTAAATTTATATAGGGTTTTTCAATGTTCTGGTTGTAAAACTATTTAAAATTTAAAAATTAATTTTATGAAAATCCATTCCAAAATTTTTCTGTAGTTGAAACATTAAAAAAAGTGTAACCAAGCGCGCGAGCAGCGCCATACCTACAAAGCAACAAAAAACTAAAAATCCTCAAAAAAATTTTTTGCGATAAGAAGAATATTGAAAAGTATTTTAGAAATTTAGAATTTTAGAAGGAAAGGGGTCGAGATTTTTAACCAATTGAAATTTTTAAAACCGCAAAATGTACTAGTCGCTCGCTGTTTCTCAATTTTTCCTTTACATATAATTGGCGCTGGTTGTCATTGTACCCTCTTCCTACACTAAAAAAATTTTATTCATAACTAGTCTATATGTGTAGTAAAGTAAATTTTTTCTTTAAGGTTTTTTACTTTTAGTGTGCTGGAGCCTTTGGGGCCCTTGGTCTTCTTGCAAAGGGAATTGTTCTTATGGAATTCGTACAAGAACAAGATTGATGTATTTGACAAACTGCGTTGGAGACAGTGAGGATCAGAAAAGTTGCAAATTGTCAAAGTTTAAATCAAACTACTGTGACATAGGTAATCAGCGCATTTGAGCATTTTAAAAAGGAATCATTTGCCCAGGTAAATGCTCTAAAATTAGAGCAGGAAAAGAAGCAATTTTAGCCTCAGCTTATGTTTAGACAGCAAAAATTTTAACTCTTTGAGTTGGACATATGTGGACTATGTTTTAATTAAACTACTGTGACATACTGTAGGTAATAAGCACATTTGAGCATTTCAAACGGTATTTAATTTTAATTGTAAACTGCATTAAAAATAGAGCTGGAAAAAGGACTTTTACCGCAGCATATATTTAGATAGATACAAAGATTTAAGATAGTCTTTGAATGGACATATATGGACTAAACCAACTAGATTGGTTTGGGCAGTTGGTCACTCTATAGAACATATAATGATTATTATTTTTACGTTAAACTAATTACACAAAACAGTTGTAGTTATGCAATATTTCAATGCAATGAAAATTGAAAAAAAAATTATACTTAGATGTCAGTTTTTAAATTATATGCTTTTTTTAAAGAGTGCTGTAAGTTTGTTTTTGTAATTTCCATTGCATCAACTACAAAAAACTAAAGTTTTGTTGTGTTTACCGTATAAAAAATTATCAGTATATGGTCTTAATATTGTATTTAGTGAGCAACTGCACAGACGAGATACTAATTTTATATAGTCCACATAGGTCCGCTTGAGATTACTCTACTTTTTGTTTCCGTCTAAATTTACGCCCAGGGTTAAATCCCTCATTTTTTTGCTTTATTCTGAGATTATTTTTTAGGTTAATCTACAATTCGTTTAAAACCGATATTTAAAAAAATCTGATAAATTGAAATATTAGTTACGCAAAGACGTAGTAATTCACTTACTCAAATATACTTTTTTAAGTTTAATTGTTATCATTAGAGCACATACTTTGTAAAGACTATGTGAAAAAATTTTAGCCGACATTATCTATGGTTGACGCAATAATTGTAAATTTATATCGCCAGGATATACGTTAAGCATTCTACTGTTTAAAATTACTATATCAAAGCTGTTAGGTGCAGCATTACAATATGTTTGAGAAAATCTGAAAAGTAAAGTCATCTTTTTGTTTCATAATAGTAGTAATCAATTAAAATTCAAATTATTATTTAATATCAAGTTTAGGGTCAAAAAAAGGAGTAAATAGTTATTACCTTTATGAAATAAATTTCATAATTTAGCCACTTTTCTTAATTTTATTTTATGCCTAACTTTTGTGTTAATTTCTGTTATTACCGCCGGTTCACTTAGTTGCACTGTCAATTAAGCTTAAAGGTGCGGTATGAAGTCAAATTTTTTGTGTTCAATTTCAATCATCTTTTTGTCAAAACTTTCCCCCTACTTCTAATAGCCCACTAATTTTTTTTCGTGAAGAAAATTTAAACGCTATTAGAAGCAAAATTGACGTTTTTTGGTGATTCTATACTTGAAAAATATGAAGTGGGTATAAAATTTAAAATAACTTTTTACTCTTATGGAATACCGTAATTGTTAAGATTTTTGCACTATTTTTTAGGTATTGGCTTTTTTGTAAAAAAAATTTTTTTTTTGTAAAGAATAGTGAGTTTTTTTGCAAAAAAAACCCGTAGTCACGGAATTAATTGTAGCAGTAAACTTAATCAGGTTTTTTAGACTAAGCGAGTTACGCACGTGGTCAAATCGGTTGCGTTGCTCACTTGATTTACATTTTTAACGTGTTCAAATACCGGTTATTATATTTTTATCATATAAACATAAAAATTAAAAACTTTTAGTGTACAAAAATTTTATAAAGTTTTTTTACAAAAATTGCCTTATCCTAAAATTAATAAGGTTATTCTCAGCAAACTTGCGTTTTTTCACTTGACCCTTGACAGTTTTTTTATTATCAAAAATTTAAAATTTAGAATCCTGGGTGGAACGGGAGTGCCACGGGGCAATTAACCCCTGCGGCGCCAAAAATATTATTCAACGTCGGTAAATCTTTAAACTCAGAACCTTTTTTTTGTTATTTTTATTTCAACGCTCTTATTTTAAAAGTTTTAGTCTAGCAATAATAATAAAACTGAGAGATTTAAAATATTTTGTTGATAAATCTTGTAAGTTTATCAATAAAATATTTTAACACTCTCAGTGTTATTATCATCACTACATTGAAGTTTTTATTTCTTAAAAATAGATCAGTGCTTCAATTAAAAGTTTTATTCCTGAATAATTAATTTTCTAAGAAAATCAAACTCGGATTCATTAGCCAGCCAAAAGACTTACGCAAAATTTCTTATCAACTACTTTGTTAAATTATGTTTTTAGTGTTGATTTATTGATAAAAATAATTGATTTGAAAGTAAAAAATAAAAAACCTTCTGACCGCACAATCAAAGCCTTACAGCAACAATGAAAGAGGCTTAAAAGTCCCATAAAACCACACACAGTTTGACAAATGAGCTTGTTTTGTTTATATTTTTTCGTGAGCGCTCCAGTGCCATCTAGCGTCAAGAATAAAAAAACAATAAGAACAAACGAATTTTTTCCAGTTTTTTATTAATGATATGTGTGATAGTGGTGATAAAGTGAGAATGGTGAGTGTACTATGATATTTGAAAAAGTGGCGATTTCGCGCTTGTTGAAGATTTCTGTGCGGTGAGTATGATTATTTCAATTGACATTTCATAAGAATAAAGCAAAAATGCAACAGTGTTGCGTTATTAGTTCATCGTGTAAACAAATCATTATCATATAGTAAAAAGTTTTTATTTAGAGGGCCACTTCACAAACCAAATGCAAATTTACTATGGTCCATATATGTCCATTTCAGACTATTCCACATTTTTTCTGTCTAATTATACGGTAAGGGGGCTTTAGAGCCACAAGCAGGGAACTTGGAGCCATGAGAAATTTTTGGGAACTTGGAGCCATGAGCTATGGGAACTTGAGCCTTTAAGAAAAAATTGGTTTGGGGTTAGATTTAGGTTTCGCTTAGGTTTAGGTAAACGATTTAGCGATTTTTATTTTCGGCTCTAAGTTCCCTACTTACGACTCCAAGTTCCCCACCTACGGCTCCAAGTTCCCTATTTTTGGCTCCAAGTTCCAGCTCCAAGTTCCCAAGGCTCCATCGACCCTAAATCTAAATATACACCCATGTGAAAATTTTTCTTTTTTCCTGCTCTATTTTTTATGCGTTTTTCAAAGCAAGTCTACCATTTTTTTAATAACATTTTAACTTTTGGATACCTGGGATTTATTTTATAAAGATCTTTGTAATTGTAAATTCATAAACGCATTTAATTTTTTCTTATTTTATTAATTAAAAAAATACGTACATAACTGTAAAATTTACGGAGTTTAAAAATTTGTAATTTTTTTAAATTCTGAACGCAACTTTATTTATATACTTTTTCTTTAAAAATACAAAAAAAAACTGTGCGTTTGTTAACTTACAGTTGAAAAATAATTACAAGCAATTTTTATGAAATAGTCCCCTGAGCTATTTTTTGGTAAATTTTTTCATTATTAAATAATACTATAATAAAAAACTATAATTACAACAAAAATAATTTTTGTGAACAAAATGACTTAATCCAAACAATACCAATAATTAATTATAACTTTATTTTAAAGATACCAATTAAATTTTGTCCTGTTCAAAAAATTTTTTTTTCAGAAAAAAACTAGATAATTTGGTGAACAAAACTTTATGCATACAGCAGAAGGGGATTGTTAATTTAAAGTCATTTCAGACTGTCAGTGGAGTGCATGGGGAGAATTTGGACCCTGTTCATGCGAAACAAAGCAAAGAACAAGCTGGAGACGTGTTGAGACAAAAGCAAGCGGCAATGGACTACGTTGCGTGGGTTCCACAGTTAAGACAGAAATATGTGCTCCAACATGTGTAGGTAAGTGATAAATTTCAAGTCTAAACTTTACCAAGTACATTCAAAAATAAATTGTCAAATTTGTGGTGCCGTGAAGCTTGAAAGATCGTATGACAATAAAGAAATATTAGTGTGCGAAGTGTTTGGTTAGGCCATTAGAGCATATTTTTGGCGCTGCGTATCCCGGCTTTAAGAAAAATAAACAATTATAAAATCGAATCATTATATCATATACAATCAAACTTTTCTCTGTTCTGTTGTGCTTTGTTTGGAAGTCTTATGTATGTAGTGTTGTGCTTGCAGTGCTGTAAAAAGTACTGCATAATATCACTGCGTACAGAAAACCATGTAGAGAAAACAATTTTCTTGTAAAAACTTCCACATGAACTGGTAGAAAACCAAACAACAGCTTTAGCATTGAATAAAAATGTGAGTAACTTGGAACCAAGAGAACTTGGAGCTTGAAGAACTTGAAGCAAACTATTAGGTTTTTTGAAGCTGTAAAGATTTGAAGCTGTTAAGACTTAAAGAAGAAAGTTTGAAAACTTTCAAAAATGCAGCCAAGTTTGTAATTTTGTTGCGATAGAGATTAATATGCCCAGCTTCCAATTACCTAATTAAAGCAGAAAGTTTCAAAACTTTAAAAAATGCTACCAAGTTTGTAATTTTGCTGCGATAGAGATTAATATGCCTAGCAATTACCTAGAATATATAAACATACTGTTAAAAAAATTAATTCTGAATTGAGTATTGGATCTTTAAAAATCGCCTGACCATGGTTTAAAATAGTGGTTTTTTTGTTAGTTGCTGCCCAAAAATTCATTTAGAGTCGTCGGAGAAATCTAACCCCAACCCATCTGCAACTATTGGCTCCGAATTCCTATTTTTGCAGCGCCAAGTTTATAAAATTTTTTGACGGCTTTAAATTCCCTACCGACAGCTCCAAAAACTCTGTAGCTAAAAATCGACCGGACTACGGCTTTAAATCAGTTTGATTAAAATTAAATCCTTTAAATCCTTTAAATTTTATCACAAAACTTAAATGAAATTAAATCCTTTAAATTTTATCACAAAACTTAAAAGCCAGTGCTAAAGTTTAAGTAAAAAATTCATTTTAACACAGCTTAAATAACTAAACATTTTGATAGGTATTCAAAATGAATCCCAATATTTTAAATGTTATCGTTTTTTATACAGTTACAAATCAAATCTTAAAGTTGAAAAATGGCGATTTCGCAATGATTAAAGGGCTGTGTGTATTATTTTTTTCAATTCTTCTTTCATCCGACTATAAAAAAATTAGAACTGGGTAGGCATAATTAATCACTAAATAAATAAATTTTTATTCTAGTTTTAGATTCGGTAATTTTCTTTGTTTGTTTATTTTTTATGATTTGCCAATGAGTATTTATCAAACAAGAGCCCCTATGCGGAGATAGGACCAAAAATGTATAACATAATAATAAAGGAAAAATATGTGACTTCATATATTTCTCAGACACATTGACTGCTCTTATTAGGGCGCGCCCTAATACGAGCGCGCTCTTATTAGGGCACCCCCTTATTAGCACATAGTGGCCCTAATAAGGTCGCGCCCTTATTAGCGCACTTATCGATTACCAAAAAAAAATTATTTATAAGTCTGTTTTATGCGGCGGTTATCGGAGCTACGATGGCTGAATGGTAGTGATTCGGCCTACCACTGCGCAAGTGTCGGGTTCGAATATCTTGGACGTTAGATTTTTTTATTTGTTTTCTTTACAAAAAATTGTCAATAGATTTTTTTATTTGTTTTCTTTACAAAAAATTGTCAATATTATTTTTTGTTTCATTATTTTTCTTTTAATTTAACATGAGTAGCCCATCAAAAAATAGTCTTTTGTTTTTGTTATTGTGTTTTGGAAATTATACCTATCGCATTTGGTACACCATAACAATTAAATAGTTCAGCATTCCAATTTATTTTTTGTTCAATTTATTTTTTTATTTTTTATTAAGGCCGCGCCTTAATAAGAGCAGTCAATCTGTCTGAGAAATATATGAAGTCACATATTTTTCCAATATTATTATGTTATATATTTTTAATAGGACTAGCATTTAGTCTCAATATTCCAAGGTGTGTTTATAAATTTTGGTTATAGTAAAATTAGCTTCATAACATAATTATAAAGGCTATATAGACCAGATATTTCAAATTTTACAGTTGCAGCTTTGGTCACTTTAGAGAAATAAACATCCTAAAATAGCTTTGGCCCAACGCTCTAGTCATATTTTTACATATAGGCCCAGATGGAATTTTTTTAGTCCACATACGTAACTACGCTTGCATCCATCAATTCGACATTTTTTCTGCTTGAAAAAATAGGGTGAAATCGCTTTTTTTCGTGCACTATCTTTAAGGAATTTTTTAGGGTTAGTTTAAAACATTATTTTATGTTTAATGTCTGCAACAAACCTTTTATTGATTGTTTTTATATTTCTGTTGGTATAAAAAATCAAACAGTCAAACCTAAACAATAATAAAACATTTTTATGAGTAAATTATTGTGAAAGTAATGACTCAACTGTTTTTTACTTTTAATTTTTTAATGTTTAGAATGGTTTTTTAGTGTATTTGTTACACACAGAAAATTAAAACATCTTGTTTTTTTATTTAAAGAGCCGACTCTAACTCCAGCAGTTGAAAATGTGCTAACCAAAGCGGGAGTTAGTAATGAAATAGCTGAGAATGCAGCAGCGTTGAGCCTCTCTCTTCAAGTATGTAGCATATGTATATTAAAAATGTGAAAATTTATATTGCAAATTTAATACAAAGAGTAAATCTAGCAATACTGTTTTTTTGTTACACGAAATATCCAATGGTAGATCTATTGTTTTGTCTAGTTATACAGCAATAAATAGCTAATACATGAAACCTAATAATGGTTAATGTAGAATACATTTTATCAGTAGGATTTTATAGGCGCGACGCAGAGTCAAACCTTTTTGTCTTTGTTTTTGTTTTTTTTTTGTGAAAACCTTATCACTGCCCACAGACCACAATATTCTTTGTGTCAACATATTTCCAGTGTTTTATAAAAGATAACCGCTTGAAATTGACCTTTTTTTTGGCGATTAAAAAATGTCTCAATGACTATCAAAATTTCAATTACAAATAATGTTTCAAGAGACGTCCTTTCTAATGATTTACAACTAAGCGCTATAGACTAGTTCTGGATAAGCGTCTTTTACTGTACGAGAGAGAGGATACAAAAAAATTAAAAAAGTCATAGTTTTCTTAGTTTCTTTAGTTTAAACTTATACTTAATAATTGCTACACAATAATATGCTTCACTAGAAGTGCGTCATTATATTAGTTTGTGCTAAATAAATTATGGTTTTTGATTAAAAACAATAGTTAAAAATCATCACTGAAATAGTTTTTTTTGTGAACTGAAACTGAACTGAAATAATTTTTTATGTTTAGTTAGACGTAAAGTTAAATTGTTGATTCTGTGCTTTAAAAATAATTTTAAGTCCATACACAGATTTTATTCATGTTCTGCTTGTAAAATTAATAATGTACGAGAAATGCAATATTTCAACAAATACTGCACCAATCTTAACGAACAAGGTATTAAATGAAAGTAGAAATTAGCCGCTTTCCTTGAGTGCATATTTTAAAATTGAAATTTTAATACCCATTAAGCAATTTTTCAAGTACAAAATTGTCAAAAAACACCATTTTTGGAGGGTCATATCTCCTGAACCATTGATTTGAACCTGAACCTGAACCATATCTCCTGAACAATTTTGATGAAAACATTTTTGTGGGCTATTGGGGGAGAGAGTGGTTTTCACAAAAAATAATCAAAATCGAAGACAATAAGTTTGACTCGGTACCGCACCTTTAAGCAAATCAAAGCGAGCAAAGCATATGCAATTTTTTTATTTCTTGATTAAACTTTCAAGGACATAATCATCGAAAATGCATTTTTGGAGGGTCATATCTCCTGAACCGCGGAAGATTTTTTGATGAAAAAGATTTTTTTTTTGATGAAAAAGATGAAAAAGTGTTATTGAGGGCAGGGCTAACGTTTTCACAAAAAATCATTGAAATCAAAAACAAAAAGTTTGTCTTCGATTTCAATGTTTGTACCGCGTCTTTATGCTAGTTACCAAATTGATGAAGCTGTAGAAATGTAAAATTAAACATTTTCAGACATTCTAATGCTTATGGTTTTATGAAAAGCAAAAGTGGAAGGAGGTCAGAATATTTATGGTTTTTTTAAATCCGTCAGGCAGTCATTTTTTGTCATTTTTTATATTATATCTAAGTAATGGTTTAAAAATTATGTTTCAGGACCTTTTACGCTTACAATTGTGCCACAAATATCAAATATGCCTTGCCCTCATTCTTTTTCTAGTGTATATTGCCTTATGTTGTCCCCATTCTTCTTTTAATATGCCTTGCAATAATTTGCTCACTTAATTCAACAGTAAAAGTTTTTAGCGCAACGCCAGATTAAATATGCCAAACAAAAACACGATAGTAAATCTGATACAGCTGATAATATATTATGATTTATAATTTAGGAAAACATTCCTTTTATTTTGGAAACTTTAACATTGGATGAAAAATTAAACATGGGCCACTTGAGAAAGGAGATTATTCCACTCTGCTTTTTTGATGGGAAACCTTGTGAAGATTCGTACGTTTCGAATTCGACTAGTTCTGAATAAGGCTTTTAAGTAGGAGAGTGGGTACAATGAAAACCAGCGCTAATCGTATGTAGAATAACAATTGAAAAACAGCAAGCGGCTCGGTGTCAGTACATTTTACGTTTTACGGCTAAACAATAGATAGTTTAAAAATTAGTTTTAAGGCACAAATTAAACTTTATTTTTTAGAATGTGACGTCAATGTTTACGAAAGAAATATTTTAGTAATGATTTCTATTTATTGTAATTTTTACAAACAAAACCAAAATTTTTGTAGCATAAATTAATATATAAGCATTTTCACGTAGTGAAACAAATTATCGTGTAGCAATTTTTACCAAGTATACTGCAGGTTGAAACTAAGGAAACTAAGCATTTATTTTAAATTTAGAGTTTTTCTTTTTGTGTCCTCTCTCGTACAATGAAATACGCTTATTCAAAACTAGTCTATAGACCAGACTTTAATTTTCAGCTTTTAAATTTTGACTAAAATTTTATGTCAGCTACAGTCGTTACATAGCATGCATATATTTAGCTAATTATCTTTATTTACTTTAATAGTAAGTTTAAGTAAAATTGCGTGACTTCATATATTTTTTAAAAAATCAAGAAAGCCGCGTGGAATAAGTAAAATGATTTATTTTTAGGGACATTACGTCTTTTTTCGACCCTAACTATGGCGTTTGTCATACGTTCAATTACGGGCAGCCCACTAAGTATCGTTCACGCAAGGCTGGCGCTAACAACGGTTTGACATTGGTTCTATACAGCTCTCAAGACGATTACTTATGCACCTCGATGCAGGCGGGATATCGAATATCGATCAGTAATCAAACTGAACATCCTTTTCCGGACGTTTCTGGACTCAGTATTCCTCCTGGTACAATAAATGACATTCAATTGAGCAGGGTAAATCTTCTTACTAATTTTATTGCTAATTGTATTTCAAGTTTTGACTATATTTTTTTGTCAATCTAAAATTGTATACAAATATTCACACGTCTATTTAATTGTTCTTTAATTATTTTCTAAAATTGAAAAGCGAGAAAATAAACACAGACGAAGGCACGCACGCACGCACGCACGCACGCACGCACGCACGCACGCACGCACGCACGCACGCACGCACGCACGCACGCACGCACGCACGCACGCACGCACGCACGCACGCACGCACGCACGCACGCACGCACGCACGCACGCACGCACGCACGCACGCACGCACGCACGCACGCACGCACGCACACACGCACGCACACACACACACACACACACACACACACACACACACAGAGAGACACACAGACAGACACACACACAGACACAACACACACACACACACACAGACACACACACACACACAGAGAGACACACACACACACAGGCACGCACGCACGCACGCACACACACTTACTAACACACAGACACACACACACACACACACACACACACACACACACACACGCACGCACGCACGCACGCACGCACGCACGCACACACACACACAGACACACACACACACACACACACACACACACAGAGACACACACAGACACACACACACACAGACACACACACACACACACACACACACACACACATAAACACAACACACACACA
>JASAMX010006808.1:0-42500 GCA_030248175.1 Microlaimidae sp. YZB2_3
CAAGAAAAATCTGAAATATGATGCACCATTGACGCCATCTGGCTTACAGCTAAAAGTTGTTTCCAATGGATCATTCAAAAACCAAAAGGCCAAAGCATCAAAAACCTCTGAAGGAGCTGCTAAAAAATCTAGCAGAAAACCACAATTGCCTTGTATTTTCTGTGAAGGGGAACATTATAATAATGTTTGCCCCAAATTCCCATCTGGAAAAAGAAGACGGGACAGAATTTCACATCTTGGCAATTGTTACAAATGCCTGAAGCCTGGTCATTATGGTAAAGAATGTGCTATGGTTCTCAAGTGTGTTCATTGTGAGAAACCACACCACTCTACTCTTTGCTTCACTAAATTTCCAGACACTGGATCCAAGCCACATTTGGCTGTTAGTGAAAACAAGACTACTGGAGACAAGGCTGAAAGCACTAATGACAGTTATTCTCAGCTGGTGCAAATCCCTTCAGTTTCCAAGGTTGTAGCAGTGGCTACTAACCAGATTACTATCATGAAAATTGTAAAAGCCAAGATTTTCAATCCCAAAACTGGAAAGCACATTTCAGTAAAGGTGTTATTGGATTGTGGTGCTTACACTTCATTTATTACACATAAGTGTGTTGAAAAGTTGAAGTTGTTGAAAACTAACACCAAGAATCTCCAGTTCAGCACTTTTGGAACAGAGAAAAACTCTACTGTTGAATCTTCCGAAGTAGAATTACACTTGGAACTCTCCAGTGGAAAAAAGTTACCAATGACTATGAACTCAATACCTGTGATTTCTCAGAAGGTTAAACGACCCCAGGTCAAGTTTTCCCTGGGTGATATTGAACAAATGTCACAAATTGGAGTTGATATATTAGAGTTCAAAACTGGGGATCAAGTGACAGTTGATTTGCTTCTTGGTAATGATTATTACGATGCCATTGCTCATTCTACTCAAGCTCCTTTGAAATTGGACAATGGTCTCCATGTTGTTCATACACAGCTTGGATGGATTTTGTCAGGAGCAGTAGCAACTGAGTATTGTGGCTCTTCAACTGTATCTTCCTGCTTTATGGGACATGTTCAAGTGTCTGATAATTCACAATCAGAACTGTCCTTTGACAATGCCAAGTATGATAAGTTTGGAAAGCAAGTGGAAAATCTTTGGAAACTAGACTTGATTGGCATTCAAGACCCTCAAAAGGAGGAAAAATACTGCCAGGAAGACATGCGTGCCAAAGAGCTGTTTGAAAAATCTGTCAAAATCTCTGACAACAGAGTGTATGTAAAATGGCCATATAAAAATGAAACGGATCTTCCAATGCCAAATTTTGGTCTCTCAGTTGGTAGATTGAAGGCTATTATTACCAGGTTCCAAAAGGATCCAAATGGCAGAGATCTAATGACCAAGTACAACGCTATCATCAATGAGCAGTTGGAAAAAGGCATTATTGAAAAAGTCACTGATGATATGTCCAACGACTATGTGAAGTGTTATATTCCACATCATCCAGTGATCAAACCTGACAAAAGTACAACAAAAATTAGAATTGTATTTGATGGTTCAGCAAAATCACAAAACAAGCTGAGTTTAAATGACTGTCTACTGCGAGGACCTGTCTTACTGGAGGACTTAGGAGGTCTTTTAATGCGGTTTCAAACTCATAAAATTGCGCTTGTGTCTGACATTGAAAAAGCTTTCCTTCAAATTGGATTGCAAGAACCAGACCGAGATGTCTGTCGTTTTCTGTGGTTAAAGGACCCATCATCCTTTGAAGTAGATGGTAATATTCAGATCTACAGGTTTGCTAGAGTGCCTTTTGGGGTTATCTCAAGCCCATGGCTCTTAGCTGCCTCAGTGAATTTTGTCCTGAACATGGACCCAACAGAAAACACAGAGAAAATCTTGAATAACATTTATGTGGATAATGTTATAACTGGAGTTGACACTTTGCAAAAAGCAATTCAATTTTATACTGAAAGTAAATCCAAATTTCAGTCAGGATCCATGAATTTGAGAGAATGGAATTCTAATTGCAATGAATTTCTGGAATCCATTCCTGAAGCTGACTGTGATCAAAAGGAAGTATCAACAATTCTTGGTATGACCTGGAATAGGTCCTCTGATCAATTTTTACCAAAATTACCTTCCTTGGAGAAATTAGCTTCAGCCAATACCAAGAGAAAAATACTAGCCGTAATTGCAAGCATATTTGACCCATTAGGGTGGCTATCTCTTGTTAAAATTCATGGAACACTGCTCCTCAATAAATTGTGGAAAGAAGATTTCAACTGGGATACAGTAATCTCAGAAAAGCTTTCTAATGAATGGAAAAAATTGACAGAAATGCTTTTAAAGCTCCAACAAATATCCATGCCAAGGTGGCTGTACTTACAAGTACCTCAGGATATCAAGCTAATCTGCTTCACAGACGCCTCACAGGCAGTCTTTTCTGCTAATATTTACGTTTGGTCTTGTTATGAAGACAACCAATATTACAGCAGACTTGTCTTTGCCAAGGCCAGAGTGGCCCCAAGCACCACAATTTCCATTCCAAGAATGGAGTTAATGGCAGTAACTTTGGGAACAAGGTGCCTTAACTATGTCGCCCAAAATATGAATATTGAATCAGTTCAACAAATTTTATATACTGATTCACAAATAGTGTTAGCTTGGATTCACACCAAAAACCCATTAAAGGTTTTTGTCAAAAACAGGATTCAAGAAATTCGAAATAGTCATAATGTTGAATTTCGATATGTTGCTACAACTGATAATCCAGCAGATTTGAGCACAAAGTTGCCTCAAAAAGAAGTCCTCTCTGTTTGGCCTTTCTGGTGGGAGGGCCCTTTCTGGCTCAAAAAATCAGAAAAGGATTGGCCAACATGGAACGTTGAGCCTGTGTTAAAAGAGGATATTCAAAAAGCTGTTGATGCAGAAGTGTCCAGCAGAAAAATATTTACTGAAATGGTGGGCATGGCAAATTCTGCTCAAAAGACAATTTCAACTCCTGTAAAGTTTGGTATTGACACTGAGGATTTGGTTTTTTGCATTGATCCTGAAAAATATGGTTTTTCTATGCTAAAAGTTTTAAGAATAACTGCATGGATTTACAGGTTCATTGAAAAATCAAGAAAAAGAGAAAATACTCTTCCAGTGAAAAATTGTTGTCTTACAGTCAAAGAAATACAAAATGCGAAGTACAAATGGGAATTGTTTACCCAAAGAAAATACTTTGCAGAGGTATTTTCTGGAAAAAACGCACAAATTACCAAGCAACTTGACGTGAGAGTGGACAATAATGGACTTTTGAGATGCCAGGGAAGACTAGAAAAAGCTTCTCTTTCAAAAGATGCAATAAATCCCAAATTATTACCAAGTGATAGCCCTTTCACCCAAATGGTGATTGAGAAAGTACATATCCAGAATGGTCATGTGGGTGCATCTCAAACGCTGAATCTAGTACGAAATGAGTATTGGATTCCAAAAGGCAGAGTTGCAGTAAGGAAAGTACTCAAAAGATGTATGATCTGCCAAAAGTCCAACCTCAAAAGCTTTGCTCTACCACCAATGGCTCCCTTGCCTAAAGAAAGAGTAATAATGGAAAAGCCATTTCTCAATGTTGGAGTAGATGCCTTTGGGCCATTATACTACAAGCAAGTGGAGTTGCAGAATGGCCAAAGAAACACAGTTTCTTACAAGTGTTGGGTTTACCTCTTTACTTGTATGAGCATACGCGCCATTCACTTGGAACTAGTTTCTGATATGTCCACTGAACAATTCATTTTGGCTTTCAGAAGATTCACTGCTAGGTATGGTACACCCAGCCTCATAATATCTGACAATGCAATGCAGTTTAAGTTGGCTGATGAAATATTTTCATTGGCCCAAAAACAACTGCCTCAAGCCCTTAATGAATTTGTTCTGAATCATGGAATCACCTGGAAATTCATCAGTGAATACTCCCCTTGGAAAGGTGGATTCTATGAAAGAATGATTGGAGTCGTGAAAAAAGTCCTAAGGAAATTCCTTGGACGATACAAATGTTTCACTTGGACTCAACTTGAAACTTTGCTTTATGAAGCAGAAAGCATTGTCAATTCAAGACCATTGCTTAAAGTGACTGAAGACCCTAAGGGATTTAAAACTATAAGCCCAAAAGACTTCTTATCACTGCTGCCATATGATCAGTTGGTGTATCCTGATCAATTAGATGAAATCCAGGAGAAAGCAAAGGATCCTGACTATCGCCCTCACAAACTCAGCAATGCTGAAAGAATTTTGGAAATGTGGAAAAAAGGGCAAAACTTAATAGAGGAACTAAAATTTATCTGGCAAAGAGAATACCTCCCCAGCTTGAGAGAAGATCACCACATGAACTTCAAAAATAGCAAAGGTTCAGTCTCAAGAGAGCCAACAGTGGGTGAAGTGGTATTCCTTGAAGATAAATTAAGATCAAAAGCCGGTTGGGACTTGGCCCGTATAACCGAAGTTATTAGATCTGGAGATGGAAAAATAAGAACCATCCGGGTGCAAACACCAAAAGGAAAGACATTCACAAAGCCACTGTCTGCTGTCTATCCATTGGAATTGGAGAAAGACAGTGAAAAAAGTCAGAATGTGATACTTTATGTTTAATTAGAATAATTCTGTCTTTCTTTTTAACTAATATTTGTTGATTGTTCCTCTAATCTAAAATAGTGTTGTGGAAATAAATTTGTTGGTAAAATTGTTGTTTGAACCTTGAAATAAAACATATTACAAAAGTAAAAAAAAAAGTTGTTTGTCTGTCTGTTTGTTTGTCAAAAGTTTAAAAAAAAATTATAAATATTTAACAAATTTTTAGTAAACAAAAACTAAATTACCGTCAGTTTAGCCAATAGCTAATTATTAAAATTCCACTAATTGACCGTGACAATAAACAATCCAAACTTTATTGGCCGGGGAGTGTCTTCTTATATAGGAAGAAGAACTTTTAGGCCTGGTTTCAGAAGTCGCGGTCATGGCAAATACTGGTCCAAAGAATATAAAGGCGTCAGTGATTATTGTTATTTGTTTGTTGTTGATGACATATAGTAATTAAATAAACTAATATTAAATTTGGCTACTTAGATTTTGAAAGGATTGGATAAAAATCCACCTGAAGTTCTTTACTGCTGGTAAGAAATTTGTGTCTTTAACAGTGGCTTTAGTAACTTTTATAATCCTAAATATTTATAACATTGACACAAAATTACCAACCAATTTCAAATAATTTAACTTTGTTCTTTTTCAGTTGTTGTGCCAGATATTAGTGGTCGCTTGTACATTTACAATTTTGATATCGTGCTTGCAAGTGGCACAAGTGTTTATTCAAATATTGGATTGGTAAACATTTACATATCTTAACAATTTCTCTGTAATTTAACTCTAAACAAACAATCTTCATTTCAATTTCACATCTAACCTTTGCTTCTGTAATTTGTGTTGCTTTGTGTATTTGCTTTGTTGTATATTTAGTTTGCTTTGTATTTTGTATATCTATATTGTGTTGTGCATTTCTTCTGTATTTTCTAACATGTGTTCACTCTCCCAAGAGGACTGGAAAAGCGCTACCCTTTCTGGTAGCTGGTAGCAGAGACAACAAATTCAATAAGGTAATTTTCGCTATCTTTGTTTTACTGTTATTATCGGACAATTTCACCCATATTGTTTTTTTTTCTGAAGTGCATTTTACCCATATCGTTATTCGATTATAAGAAAAAAATTAGGTAAAAACGCTAAAAATCCCTTTTATTACATTTTTTTAGCTTTATATTGGTTAAAACACCCATTTTGACATTGAAACATAAGTTTGGAGGTAGTTAGAATTAGAAGTCACTCTTTTAGTAGTTTATAGAATCAAAATTCACAAACTTTTTTTTGTGTAATGTTTTTAGTTGATTATATATTTTTGATTATAGTTATTTTCTTTATATTTTAAATATTGTACTTTGTAGTTGCTTGTAGTAACGTGTACAATAAATATTTCTATCTAAACCCCCTTCTCAGAATTAGAGAGGGGGGTCGTTAATCCCCCCAAACCTCTTCCATGCCCATGTATGGTGTAACGTTTAGCTAGGTAAAAGTATCGATGCGAAGAATTGCAGATTAAAGTCTAGTACCGGCCTTTTTTTGTTAAAAAAGTAAACCCAGCTATTTTTTGTATTCTTTCTTTTGAAACTACTCACTTTTATCGTCGGCATCGTACGGTCTAGATGACACAATCTTTAAAAACGCATCATTAAATTTAAAACTTATTTTTTATTTGTTTTTTTTATTTATTTAATATGTCGTACATGGCCAATTGTAAACACAAGGCACACAAGAAAGCACTTACATAGACATAGAACAAATGTCAGTAAAAAAAAGAGAAAAAAAATAATATAATCATCACATAGGTTAATAGATAAAAAAAACACATAATTTTTTTTTAAATTGTTTCAATACATAAAAAAAAACATTTTACAAGTTATTTATATATAACACAAAATTTGGCTAAATCAGATGACTTTAGTTTTTCACAAAATTTTGTTAACGATTTAGCAGAAACGGTTTCGAAACTCAATGAGTTCCACCAAGGCACAACTCTGACACTAAAAAGATCCGAAATTATCATAGTAAGATCCGAAATAACTTTTGATGCGCAGAAAACATTGTTTAGAGTCACGTTGCTTTTGTACTAATTAATTATTCGTCGTTACTCTGACACAAAGAATCACAATGACTATAAAATCAACGTGACTCTGACTCATTTTGTTTATATTAGTTGGGTATTAAGATCTAAAAAGAGTCACAGTTACGAGTATTTTACGACGCATCTGGCTCATTGTGTCGGATTAACGACGATATGTACGTTTAAAGGAGGAGAACGAAGAGAAATCCAGCCGACCTCACGTGGCGCCGCTGGGCGGAAGAACAGCAGGGGGTCAGCAGCAGCAGTTCGACCTTTATCGCCAGGACTTCACCGTCAATATCCAGGGGAGCGAACCGGACACGACCGCCCAGGCCGCTGAAAAAGTAAAATAATGATTTTTTTATATTTGGGTAGACTCCCCAGAATAGCAAAACGGGATATAATGAGAAAGCTATTTAGGCTTGAGCCAAGTTTTGTTTGGAAAGGAGTTTATCTTGTGAATTTTGCGTTTGGAAGTTTTGGAAAAGTGAGAAGGGTTTAACGAAACGAATAATTTTTTGGGTTGGGGGGTGGTTAAAAATTTATTTTTAGTGATTTAACACCAAAACTTTAGAATCCAGCTTATATGTGTGTTAGTTTTAAAAATTTTTTATGATAGCGATGACATTGCTTTCATGACAAAAAAGGTTGTTCGTCCTGTTGTCCTTTTAATGAAGTTTGCAGCTAACTCTATTTCCATGTCGTCCAGCTAACACTGCTGTAGAAAGGAGAAGCAGATTTGTGCACGGTCCAGCGATGACCCCTCGTTTTATTAGTGGCTATGTTAGCTATTTTGTTTGCGCTTCATGACAAAATTACTAAAAATATAAGCCGTTTTTAATCTATTTTCGCAAAAGTTTTACAGTTTTAACCTATTTTAGCGAGATTTAAGCGATTTTAGTCCAGGTAATTTAATCGATAATTTACTTTTTTCTTTTTGTTCGCCTCTTTTTTTGCGCATCCCCGTTTCTAAAATGTCCCGCCCCCTCCGAATTTGATTAATTCTTGATATTTGAATCTGGAGTCAGCAAATCTTCGTCACTACAGCAAAATCAGCCTTAACATTAATAAAAACACATGTGAATGTGACTCATTATTTAGTTAGTAAGGACCTTGTCATAAATTTAAAATGAGTCACAGCCACATATATTTTATACGAATTCTGGCTTGTTTTTCCGTAGTAACGACGAAATTTCTTAATTGTTTACGCCGCAGAATTTTGAGGTTTCTAAGATTTAGTTTCAAAAAAAATCTTTTGACTTTTTTTTCATTCACCAAAAAGGCGAAATTATTTTAAATCCTTAAAGTATTTTCTTCGAAAATTCTAAGTGTGTGGTCCATTTTGCCGTAGTATTGACGAAAATTTTTAATTTTTTAGGCAGCGGAATTGGCGCGAAAAGCCGTCCCGATCTGGATGCGTGACTCGACGGTCGGAGGCGGAACCGCGGACGCGGGCGGCGACCAATCACCGACCGCCGCAGACGGCCCCGCCCCCTTCCCCTTCGCGTTCATTGGTCGAGGCGGAGAGGGGGCGGGGCTGATGTCGCCGAGTCGGGACGCGATAGCGGCGACGCTCCTGGCCCACGAGAGCGACGCCAAGCGGCAGAAGGCGGAAACGAAGAGAAGCGGTGGGGGTGCACGGCGGTTGTTGTTGTTGTTGTTGAATAACCTGAAACTTATCTTCCCTATGCAGATTATGCAAAGGGCAGGCGCTAAGACAAGCCAGGAGGGGCGAAAATGTTTCACCCCTATGGTTAAGACTCTTCGTCCAACATTAATAACGATGTTGGCAACCTTTACCGCTAGAGTGTTCACTGCATGCATTGTTCACCCATTCCGAGGTCTTTGTCTAAAGGATTTTTTAAGTCGCGCCTAATATTGATCTTACTATTTAACGTCGTACTTGGGCAGTATAGGTGTTCCTGCAAGGCCAGTGCTACAAACTCCACACACAATAGAGCTGTATTTTTCCAGACCTGTGCACTCCCCCCCCCGGGGGTTAAAACGGGGGGGGGCAATTCCAAAATGGGGAGGGGCACGGGGGGCAACTTTTTTGAAACGGGGGAGGGGCAGGCAGGGGGAAAGAAAAAAAAAGAGAAAAAAAGGGGAAAAAAAGAAGGAAAAAGGGACAAAAAAAGCGAAAATAAGGTGAAAATAGGTCTAAAATGGCTTAAAATACATTGAAATAGGCTAAAAACTGCAAAAAATTCGCGATGATGGCGTCATCATAGGTCAAAAATAGCTTCATAATTTTAGGGTACTTTTTCATTTTTTGGCGGGGGGGGGCAAATCCTCCAATAAAACAGGGGGCAGACCGTGCACAGGTCTGTTTTTCCACTGGTTTGTGCACGGCGGTCGACGGGAGTAACGCGAATATTCGAAGTTTTGAAAATAATTGTTATTAGTGTATGAATCTTTTTACTGTCAAATAATAAATAATTTGCATACAGTGTGATTTAATTTGCATGCAGCATAGCTGCGCAAAGCTGATTGGATGTTCAATATGATAAATAGTACGTTATGAACTTTTCCGAGCGGTTTTTCAACACAAAAAAGTAGAGTTACAGTTGCGAACGTAATTTTCAGACTTCAATTTCACTTACGTGAGATTCGACGATTTTTCACGAAAAAAAATCAAAAGATTTCGATTTTTAATATTTAATGGGTAAAAAAATAGTTTAACCTTCTTTCTTATTAATCAAAAAGGTGTTGTTATTTAGAACGTGAAAGCATGTCCTTAAAAACTTGTGAGTAGTGCAATTTAACTCCCATTTTCTCTCCGTAAAATTCTAAAAAAAATCATGATGTAGATTTTTGCTACAACTTTAAATTAAGTTTCAAAAAGGACATTTTTGAGTCGTCTTTTGGAAGGGACAGGAGACAATACAGTTAATTTTTATCAAATTCAATAACAATACATTTTGATGTCATAGGTGTTAAAAAAATAAAAGGGATTGATTCGTTTAGTTTTTTTTCTGGAATGGAAGAATTCAACAAGCAAGTAGTATAAACTGATTTAATTTCGGCCAGCCTTAATTTCGGCCACTGACCATCAGCTAAATACATGAATCAGCTTAATACATGAAGACCAAAACAACACCTATGTTGCCATACCCAGTGTTTGTTACATAATTATGCGCATGGGAAAAATAAAAGCCGGTGGCCGAAATACGGCTGGCCGCTTTTAAGTCAGTTATTATTCTGTTACATACAGGAAAACTCGACACGCCCCGATTTGGTGCACACCTTCCGCTTTTCCAAAGCTGACGACATGCCCGCTCCGGAGCCGAAACGAGCGAGAAAAGACTCCTCCAGCAGCGGAGGGGAGGAGCGAGAAAACCGGGAGGAGGAGAACGAGGAGGAGGGCAGCGAATCAGAGATGGAGGAGGAGCATACGGTGAAAGTGGGCGGAGTCGAGTACGATCTGCACACGGTGATGAGCCAGCCGCAGCTGGTCCAGCGAATGAGCGACGAGGAGAGGGCGGAGTATATCCGCGTCAGCCAATTGGCGCACCAGGATATTTTGTGAATGCGCTCGAGTGTTTTTTTGATTAGCCAATCGGAGCAGCGGAGAGTTTTGAGAACGACGGGATTGACCGATCGGCGCAAAAGAAGATTTTTCGGACGGGCCAGTTGGCGATTGAGATACATTTTAAGCGTCGAAATCGGTCAGTTAGCCTTTGGAAATCGTGGCGAAGACAATTCGAACACGGTCGAAGTTCTACACTTGTGTCGAGGATTGTCGGAAGACGTTTGTGCTTTAAGCTTTCAATTTTCAGCAAAAGAAAGTTCTGTAGCCGCACTCACAAAGCGCGATTAACCAAGGATTAACCAACGATTGTTGATTGGCTTTTGCATTGGCTCACATAATATGAGATAAATTGATAAAAGACTCAATTCCTTTAAATAATGATTAATAATGTACAATAAACTTATAACATAATCAAACATACAGAGGAATTAAATTTTTATCAATTTAAATTAATAATGTGACCCAATGCAAAATTGAAATAAAATTCGTCTTTTTTAATTCTATTTTTTTTATTTCGAAATTAAAAATTAACAATATCATGTATATAACTTTTTTTCAAATATTCTTAAAATTTGACAATTATTTATATAAAAATACTTTAGTTAAAACAGTATGTATATTTTTAAAGTCATAAAACATGAAAAAAAGTCCAAAAACCGCGTTTAAAGTCAGTTTTTATCAGCTTTTTAATCCGATTCTCTCCTTGTCCATGAAAAAAAGACGTCCATACTTAATCTTTGGTTAATCCTTGGTTAATCGCGCTTTATGAGTGCGGCTACTGCTGAACGAACTAATCGTTGAGGAGGATTTAATCCTTTGGTAAAATAAGAATGAATGACGGAAATTGAAATATCTGCTTATAAATTATTCATTTACTGTTAGTTATGTGGAAATGCGGAAACGTGATATTTTTTACTTGTTTTTTCTTTGTAAATTTTTTCTCCGCTGAGAGGGAATTTTGTTGATTTTTTTGGTTTGCATATATATTTTATTTTATTGCTCAAAATAAAATAAATTGTTACGAAATTGAAAGTATTTTTAGTATTAAATTTGTTCTTTTGTCGTTATCACAATTATTTTATTTATCTTATTGTTTTTTTATGTTTTGAATTAGGATTTGATTTATTGTCTGTAATTACAAAGGTCTAAAAAAATTAGGCAATAGGTATTTTGTACGCTCGAGCGTCTAAATGACTAGTCTGTATACAAAGACACACACACACGTACACACAAAAAAAGCGATTTATTAAAACTTCCAATCACAGGAAAATTATCATAGTGGGCTATTCTATGGTAATGGCTTAGTAATAGTTAAAATAAAAAATTAGTACCAAAATTATAGCAGATCACGATTTGGGATTATTATCGGATTAAAAAAAATTTAAAAAAGTAGGCCCTGACGTTACCGAAATATACCCACTACTTTATTGTTTCTTATGATCTTTAGTCGGCCAAACCGGCTGTATTAAACCCTTTTACTGTATGAGTATGACTGAACCAGGTGCGTAGCCCGGATTTCGGAAAGGGGGAGGGTTGCACTCATAGGTCACCGAAGGGGGGGTGTAGGGGGGGGGGGGTCCCCCCCCCCCCCCTACGGCCTCTGAGACCCATCCCCCCCCCCTAAGGCCCATTTTTGACCCCCCCCCCCATCGACCCCTTGAACCCCTGACCCCCCCCCCCTAAGGCCCATTTTTGACCACCCCCCCTAACTAGACAATCCCAAAAAATGCTTAAAAAATGGTCAAATTTCGTCAAAAAATTGTCAATTTTGGTCAAAAAAATGGTACCCGGGGTGTGCCCCCCCCCCCTGCTTTTTTTCAAAAAAAACACCCCGGGGTGTGACCCCCCCCCTGGAGGTCAAAAACCTCCACACCCCGGGGTGTGGACCCCCCCCCCTGAGCCGTCGAAGGTCGGTGACCTATGGTTGCACTCCATACAAATTTTTCGAAAGGGGGGGAGGTTGTACTCCAAATTTTCAAAATACTGTAAAAAAGACATTTAAAAAGGGTAAAAATTTTTGCGCTTCGCGCTAAGTTATTCATTTTGCTGTTATTTACATTGTTTTTTTAAGTTAAACTTGAAAAATTTTAGGTTTAAAAAGGTATAACATTAAAAATCGTGCGACAACACGAAAAAATTTTCAAAAATTGTCTTTGAAATTCATTAGAAACATCACTTAAAAGTTGTAAAAAGGTATATAAATGCTGAGCGGAGCGAAACGCGAGAAATTTTTTTTTAAATTGTTCTCTTAGGACCCCCAAATTTTTACCTCCGCCAGTCGAAAAGGGGGGGTTACAGTTACAACCCCCATAACCCCCCCCCTGGCTACGCCCTTGGACTGAACAACGCAGCAACAAAATTTTAATTAAAACTATCAAAAACATGTTTTTCAGACAGAAAGTATACAACAAAAAAATATATAACATAATACGTGTTAAACTATTAAAATGTTTTTGATTATGTTCTTAATTTACATTAAAAAGTGAAAAAAAGACAACTGTCTTAAATTACCAACATTCGTTGATGACAAAAAACTATTTCAATGCGCAATTTAAAAACAATTATAGTAAAAATCAATCGCTTCTATTCCAATATTAGCGGTTTCTGCTGTGCTTTTAAACAAACAATGACATACGGAAGTTTAGTCATTAATCGATGCCCCTATTATTTTAGAACAGCGAGATCAATATGGCCGACTAAAGAAGGTGCGAAAAGTTTGATTTTCGTAGTCTCTTAGAGCTTGTAGGTGGTAGCGTAGACTATATAGACAACATGTAGGCAGAGAGAAGCTATTAGCTAATCGATTCCTCCGCCCCCACCGGACGGCATGTGGTTAAGGCAGCCCGGCGCTCTCATTTCGGACCAGTTTGCGTTTTTCGCACGGCTGCCGGCGGCCGTGAAACCCCGCAGACGGACCCTAATGCGAGCGGCGGGGACTATACTCCTTTTGGCGGGCCTGGGCGGGTTGTACCGATCGAATTCCAACCGATGTTCCGCGTCCGGCGCGGCGACGGACGGCTGTCCCGCCAGATTTAGGGAGGCGGTACGCGTACTGGCCACGTCGTTTCACCCGAAGGACGGACTGCCGGAAGTCGAAAATGCCGGTAGAAACGGACGGGGAAAGGCTGGTGAAAACGGACGGGATGCTGCGGAAAATTCGGGAAAAAGCGGACCGGAGGATAAATCGGAAATCAACGGAAATAGCGTGGTGGACGTTTCGGGAAAAAATGGACGGGAGACTGTTGTCCTGTCGGTAGTGGCGTGCGAGAATCGGCTGGAGGAAACCCTGATGATGCTGAAAACGGCGGTGGTTTTCGGCTCGGCGCCGGTTTTTGTGCATATTTTCGCGGACGACAACCTGATCCCGCAGTTCGAAGAGTCCTTGGGTGAGTTGACTGGATGGGTTTTTTTGTTTTGGTTAACACTAGCAGAAATAGTCTTAGAAGAAGACACAGGGATGTAACCAAGGAAGAGGGCGGCCACCCCCCCCCCCTCTAAAACGGTCAGATAGGAGAAGAAATAGGATAGTGATTAACGTAGGTGGGCTAGTGGGCAGCCTCCCGGATTTTGGGAGGGGGTGTATACCTGGCCCCCGAAATTCGTAGGGGGGGGGGTCCCGAAAATTTTTTTGGGGTATACCTAAAATACTCCATTTTTAGCATTTTTAGTACTGAGACCCCCCAAATTTTAGGAGGGGTGTCCATAGGTGGGCAGCCTCCCGGATTTTGGGGGGTATATCCGACCCCGAAATTTGGGGGGGTGTGTGCGGGTGTCCCAAAAAATTTTTTTGGGGTATACCTCAAATACACCATTTTTAGCGTTTTTAGTACCGGGACCCCCCCCCCCTCCAAATTTTAGGGGGGTGTGCGGGGTACCCCCATATTTTGGGGAGGGGGTGTCGGTTATAGTCGAGATTTTTTTGGGGTATAACCATTCATGGGCAAGTTGGTCCGAAGTGGGGGGTGTTAAACTCCAAATTAGGAAGGGGTTAAAATCCGAGAAACGCAAAATACAGATTTCGTTGTTTTTTTTTTCAGAAGTGCACTTTACCAATATTTTTTTTCGATTTTGAAGAAAAAATAGGTAAAAAACGCTAATTTTAGGTCAAAAAGCCCTTTTTATTGCATTTTTGAGCTTTTTTATTGCTTAAAGCATTCATTTTGACCTCAAAACTTAAGTTTGAAGGTAGTTAGAAAAGTCATTTTAAAGACATTTTTTCTTCATTTTTCCAAAATTGGGAGGGTTAACCTTTTCTCCCCCTCCACTTATGAGTGGGGGTTTAAACCCCTCTTCCATAGGTGAGAAGGGGGGGGCGGGGGGGTCCCACCCCCCCCTCTGGCCTAGCCCCCCCCCTAGAGAATCTAGCCCCCCCCCCCCCCGCCCCCCTGGCGACCCCCCCCCCCGGGTTTTGGCTTTTTTTCGGTTTCCCTGCCCGGCTTGGTTCGGGGCGTTGCGGCCGGCCCCGACGCCCCGCCGCCCCGGGCGACCCCCCCTAAGAATTTGGGGGCCGCCCCCCGGGCCCCCCCCCCCAAACTCAAAACTCTTCCCCGGAACCCCCCCCCCGCTTCCTCACCGTGCTACCTACCTCTTCTCAAACCAACTCCCCAACCCCCCTCCCGTGCCTATGTATGGGTATAATCCCCCAGCCCCCCTGCCCACCTATGGGGGTTCCGTGTCGGGGGTACCCCCAAATTTTCGGAGGGGGGTGTCGGCTATAATCGGAATTTTGGGGGTGGGCTCTGGGCGTTGTCCTGGGGGGTTAACAATTGGGGGGGTTATGGACGAATCTTCGTTTTTTTTTCTGGAGTGCATTTTACCATATGTTTTTGGATTTTGAGGAAAATAGGTAAAAAAAATTTTAGGAAGCCCTTTTTATTGCATTTTTGGTTTTTATTGCTTAAAGCATTCATTTTGCCTCAAAACTTAAGTTGGAGGAGTTAGAAGGCATTTTAAGACATTTTTTTCTTCATTTTCAAATTGGGGGGTTACTTTCTCCCCCCCCCACTTTGGTGGGGGTTAAACCCTCTTTCAATTTGGGGGGGTAACCCCCCCCAACCCCCCCCCGTGCCTGTATTGTCGGCTATAATCGGAATTTTGGGGGTAGGAGGTATAATAACAAATAACCCCCTCAACTCCCCCCACTCCTGTCCACCTATGGTGATTAGCTGCGTTCAACACTTCATTTATTTATCTTTAAAAAATAAAAGAATAATAATATGTATTAAAAAAGTGTCCGCAATAACACTAATAGAAGACAAACTATTATACTAACTTGGTGCTTACTTATTAAAACTGCGTTAGTAGGTAATGCTTTAGTAAGTTTCGGCATATTGCAAAATAAATATTATCTTAACTCAACCCCTCCCTCCTAAATGGTAAAATTTGTGGATTTAATGAGGATATCGATAGCATAGCAAGGAACCCATTAATAAGTCTCACGTCACTTTTTCACAAAAAAAAACGCACACCAAATTTCGAAGTTTTATCAGCGGCTTTATCGTTTAGCGCTCTGGAAAGAGACTATCGACTGGCGCGCTTTCGACTATCGAATCCATCCAATCAGCTTCCCGGACGGACAGGCGGAGGCGTGGCGAAAGCTATTTAAGCCCTGCGCCTGTCAGCGCCTATTCATTCCGCGACTGTTGACCGAAGTGGACGCTGTGCTCTATCTGGATACGGATATACTATTCTTAAGGTAAAAGAATAGGTGGCATAGGTGAGAAGTGGGGGGGGGGGCATGGTGGGGTCCACCCCCCCTAGCCTCGAAATTTTGGGGCCCTCCCTAGACGAAAATCTAGGGGGCCCCCCTCCCCCCAAATTTCCGAATTTTTTACCCCTGACCCCCCCTCTAGATTTTGAAATCTGACCCCCCCCTCCCCCCTCGGGAAAATTTTAGGTACCTTTTTTATACTAAATTTTCTTCCAAAAACGTGAATTTTCATCACATATTCATGCTTTTACACCCTTTTTATACATGAATATGGCTTTTTATTCAATAAAATGTAGTATTATCCTATAAAAAGAACAATTATTAAAGTTATTATGGTTTAAAACTGTTTTGCTTTGGACACCGGACCCCACCTGACCCCCCTCTAGATTTCAAAATTTTGCACCCCGGGTCGACCCCCCCTAAAAAGCTAGGGGGGGTCCGGACCCCCCTGGGACCCCCCGCCTAGAATTCAAAATTCGATTTACCCCGGGTAACCACCCCCCCTAGCTTCCTCGACCGTGCTCACCTATGATAGGTGGGGAAGAAAATTTTTAATTCAAGGCGCCAAAACGGGTCCGTATAAAATCCCCATGGACAAATTTACCAAAGGACAAAATCACCATAAGAAGGATTAAATTCCCCATAAATATAATGCGTTTGCAATATTTCCTTTAAATTTTGACACTTGGAAAACGCAACACAATTTTATCATGATAAAATTTAGCTCGATTTTGGGGCTTTGCTAAGGCTTAGGAAAAAATTAAAACATTTTTAATGCTTTTATGATTAAAACTTAGTTTTTTTAACACATTTTGCAAACGTATTTCTGATTGTTATGGGGAATTTTCACAACGTTATGGAGATTTTTGCCATAGTGATTTTATACTACTTTTATGGGGATTTTGCAGGTCACCGCCAAAACATAACTGGAAAATCTAATTCAAGTTGATAATTTTTTATTACGAAAGATATTTTAGGTACTTATAACGCTTTAAATGTAGGTTATGTGTTTAAGAGGATGGTAAAAGTATAATTTATTATTTATAGTAATTTTATTATTTAACATGTAAGCCTTTACTATTGAATGGCGTAACCGATTGAAATTAAAAAAAATAAGATACCTAATTATCAATTTTAACTTCTTGTGAAAAGGAAAAACTTGATTTTTTGACTATTAATATGCTTTTCGAACGCATTAAGATAAAAGTTTCTGAAATAATATGAAGGAAAATTTTTTTCTCTTTCAAAATTCAAAAAACGTCAGGCCCCCTTATGAAATGAACTTCAAATTCATTATTACTACTGTAAAACCTATACTAATGATTTGTTACAATATAAATTAGTTACAAAACCACCCCCTCTCTGCCGAATTTTCCTCATCCCCCCTCAAAAAAACTTTCCTCAAAAAATTTTCCTCATCCCCCCCCCGGGATAGACTCTAATCACCCAAAAAAATAGATAGGTGGAAAAATTTTGCGTTCCAGCCGGAGGTGGAGATGGAAGACCCATCACCTTGTGCTGTGTACCCGACTACCTGCTTGCAATACTATGTAACTTAAAATTGGGTAGTTTACGGTTTTAAAAATTGTTTAGAAGGAATCTATAAAAAAATATGCAATAAGCGAAAAGCACTATACGACGCCCTTCCCCCTCCCGCTTCGAGCAGCTATGGGCCACTTTAAAAATTATGTATAAAATTTTTAGGCCCCCTGAAGCGGTATGGAAGCATTTCAAAAAGTTCAATTCCTCTCATATCGCGGCGCTGGCGCCAGAAAGTGAGGATCGAGCCACTAATTGGTATGTTTGTATTTTTTTTTGTTGATATTCAATACAAATTAGTAAAAATTCCAGTTGCCTTGATGTTTTTAAAGCGTGAAACACTATAAAGACAAAGTGTTAAAACAAGGCCGGAGAACGGTGAAAGGCTATTTGAATTTTTAGCCAGTTAGAAACTGATTTTGAGAAAACGTTGGATGGAAAAAGTATTCCCTTTCCCTTATTACTAGAAGTAACTCAGCAATTAAGGTGGGGTGTTCCGGAATTTCTAAACGGTCTTACAAGTCATCGTACTTTTGACACATCACGACAGCGGAAATAAATCTTTTTGCAGGTACGTACGGTTCGGACGGCATCCGTTTTACCAGCCCCTCGGTGTAAACTCGGGAGTGATGTTGATGAATTTGACGAGAATGCGAGCCTTCAACTGGAGTTCCTACCTGCTTCCCCTGTACAAGAAATATCGGTAAGTGGTCACCGTACATGGGCAAGTTGGTCCGGAGTAAGGGTGGGGGGTTAAACCCCAAATTAGGGGGGGGGGTTAAAATCCGAGAAACGCAAAATACCCATATCGTTTTTTTTTTCTGGAGTGCATTTTACCCATATCGTTTTTCGATTTTGAAGGAAAAATAGGTAAAAAAAACGCTAATTTTAGGTCAAAAAGCCCTTTTTATTGCATTTTTGAGCTTTCTATTGCTTAAAACATTCATTTTGACCTCAAAACTTAAGTTTGGAGGCAGTTAGAAGTCATTTTAAAGACATTTTTTTTTTCATTTTTCCAAAATTGGGGGGGTTAACTTTTTCCTCCCCCCCCCACTTCTGAGTGGGGGGGTTAAACCCCCTTTCTCAGAATTTGAGGGGGTTAACCCCCCCAACCCCCTTCCCCCGTGCCCATGTATGGTAATAGGTGAGCACGGTACTGGAAGCTGGGAAATGGTTAGCCGTGATAAATTGCATTTTAAATTTTAAAAGGAGGTTCCAGGGGGATCCAGTCTCCCCCTCTAGCTTTTTAGGGGGGAGGAGGGTTAACTCGGGGTGAAAATTTTCTAGAAGGGGATCAGAGGTAAAAAATTCGCAAATTTGGGAGAAAGATTTTTGTCTGACGGGAAAGAATTTTGAGACTAGAGAGGAGTGGGGGTGTAGGGTAGACCCTACCCCGCCACTTCTATTCTTCTTACCTATGGTTTTCATTGATTTGCTTGGTGGCCCAACCAATAATTCCCCCAGGAATTAATTAGGTGGGGCGGAACAAATGGGGGAGGAACAAACAAACAGCAGCAAAAAAACCGGCGGAAGGGGGAGAAAACACCCTCTCTAAAAAAAAGAAAAAAACCAAACGAAAAACCAAGTTACGCAAAAAAAGCTCAAAAAAGAACAAAAAAAAAAAAAAAAAACAAAAATCAAATTCTTCAAACACAACCAAGTTAAACCGCTCATCTTTTCATTTAACATGTAAAGGCATCCAGCCCGGTATTTATTATAAAACCGCACATAGCCCTATAATTACAGTAAATATCGTGCTGGGTGCCGGATATACTTACATGATGAGCGGTTTAACTGCGACGCGTCAATTGGTTTTAAATCTTTTTTTCTTTTTGAGTTGGTAAAAATAACTTATTTCGTAAATTTTTATTTTTTGGCGGGAGCACCGACACCAAATTTTGTTGCTAGGTAGGTCCATAAGCTGTGAAACTGTAAATGAATATTTTTGTACACAAAGCACATTTATAAGCACATTGTATGTGTGTTTTGCAGGTACAATATCACCTGGGGTGATCAGGACATAATCAACATCATCTTCTCCCAGCACCCGGACAAACTCTACGTGTACGGCTGCGAGTGGAACTTTCGCCCCGATCACTGCATGTACATGTCCACCTGCCAAAGGGCATCGGAATCGGGCGCCTACGTACTGCACGGCTCCAGGGGATTCTTCCATAAGTAAGTTGTTTGTTGTGAGGATGTGACGTTTAGGCATAAATCGAGTTTTGTTGACGGAAAAAAAGCAAAACATTTAGCAAGAAATGTGTTTTTTGACTGAAAATAGCCGATTTGATCGTGTAATATTTACACTTAATACCTAATTGATTAAAGTGCAGGTTACGCCATCACCCGCCAGTTTTACGTTGAATGGAACTTCCGCCCCGACCTTCATGTACATGTCCACCTGCAAAATAGCAGCGGAATTGAGCGCCTACGTATTGCACGGCGTCAGGGGATTCTTTTATAAGTAGGTTGTTGTGGGGATAAAAGATAGTGGCACATTTGAACAGTGGGGATGGGGTCGACTCATTCATGGGAAAGTTGGTTCGGAGTGGAAGGGGGGTTAAATCCCAAATTAAAAGGGTGGTTAAAATCCGAGAAATGCAAAATATCCATATCGTTATTTTTTTCTGGAGTGCATTTTACTCATATCGTTTTTCAATTTTAAAGAACAAATAGGTAAAAAACGTTAATTTTAGGTCAAAAAGTCCTTTTTATTGCATTTTTGAGCTTTTTACTCTGTTTAAAACATTCATTTTGACCTCAAAACTTAAGTTTGGAGGCATTTAAAACTAGAAGTCATTTTAAAGACATTTTTTTCTTCATTTTTTCCAAAATTGGGGGGCTAGTTAACCTTTTCTTCCCCCCCCCACTTCTGAGTGGGGGGTTAAATCTTCTCAGAATTAGAATTTGGGGGGTTGACCTCCCAAACCCCCCCCCCGTGCCCATGTATGGGTCGACCCCTTCTAGCTTTAAAATTTTGGGCCGCCCACTAGAAAAAAATCTAGGTACAAATGTCCGAGGTACCCCTAAAATTTAGGGGGTGTCCGCAGTTTCCAGATTTTTTTGAGGAGGGGGGTGGTATAACCTCCAATGCTCCCTGCCCACCTAGTGGTTGGCATAAATAACTCAATAAACACTCCGCACAAAGCTCGCAAAATTTTTTTAGTCCTTTTATAAAGTTTAAGATTTGGAGCCCCCTTGCTAAAATTTTGTTCAGGGTTGACGCCCCCCTTTCCGCAATCCTGGCTACGCCCATGCTGCGGCCTAATGATTTTTGATTTTTTTTTTGTTAGTTTGTCATGTCATTCGTCGATCGGTACCACGAACAATGTTTTGTTCTTTTAGAGAAGACAAGCAACCGGCGTTTAAAGCCGTATACGATGCCGTTAAAAAGTATCAATTCAAAACTTCTCTTCACGACAATCTCTTGCTTCCGTTAGAAAAAACGCTGCGGGAAATGGACAAAAAGACAAATTGCGCCAAAGTTCCGCACATTTTTACGCAGCAGATTAGAAAATGGGTTCGTAAAAAGGAGTTTTCTTAGCGGTTTAAGCGTGTTTTTGTTTGTTTCTGGTGAAGTTTTTTGCTGAAAGAAAGATAGTGTTGGTTTCTTGATTTTGGTTGTTTAACCAGCGATGCCAACAGAAGACGCAATTTCCCCCTCAGATTCGAAAAAGACACTGTAAAATGAGTTTTTTTGCGGTTGGAGAAATTTTGGTCAAACAAAAAGGTGTTGGTTAGACGTTGAATGGTGAAAAGAAAGCAATGGGAAATAAAGAAACCCTGCCCACTTATTGACGGGAAAATCTCGTCCACCTAAATAAAAACAAAGTTAAGTGGTGGAAAATGCACGTTTTGAAGAAAACGTTGATTGGTTGAAAAATGCCACCTGCCAATAGAAAACTTCGAATTTTTCCGTCTTGGTTGCGGCACTTCCCATCTGGGTAAAAAATCAATCGCGACGCTAATTGGGCGAAACATTGCAAACGGCCAATAATAAACGTAATTATTTACTTCATAATTATTTATTCCGTTGTCTCTTTTTTCAGTCGATATTTACCAAAAAGAGATATAAATATCAAACGGGGAATACGGCAAAAATACTTACACAACGACTTTATTTTTGGAATCATCAAGTTTTATTTTTCTTCCATTTTTCTATTCTTTATGCAGTATTTTGGGGTCTTTCTGAATTTTGGTTATAAGCTACCTTTTTAAATTTTCTATAAAATAAGCATAATCAAAGTGTAATGTGGTTAATTATACGAATCCGCAGTATAAATGATCCGTTTCTTGAATTTCTCGAATAGTTTACACTTTTTGATATTCGTAGCTTCTACCCGTAATTGTTTTGGCTCAGGGTGTTTTGGTACCCTATTTTAACTTTTTTAAGTAATTAATGAAATCCTCTTAATCTAATCTAAGATTGTGTTCTCAATAACCATTATTTTTTTTCTTGTATCCACATTTTTTGTATCCCCGCAGAAATTCTGAAAAGCTTGTTTAGGTTCTATTTTTTTATTTTTCTCAAAACAAAAAAAAACACTCGAACAAATTAGCAAAAGAAAACTGTTTGAACCAACATATTTTAAATTTTCAAATCAGTTTGATAGAGAAAAATAATATTCGTTTTTAGCGAATATTTTTAAAGAAAGAACAAGAAAGTTTAATTTAATGTTGTTGTTGTTGTTGATAACCTGAAACTTATCTTCCCTATGCAGATTATGCAAAGGGCAGGCGCTAAGACAAGCCAGGAGGGGCAAAAACGTTTCACCCCTATGGTTAAGACTCTTCGTCCAACATTAATAATGATGTTGGCAACCTTTACCGCTAGAGTGTTCACTACATGCAGTGTTCACTCATTCCGAGGTCTTTGTCTAAAGGATTTTTTAAGTCGCGCCTAATATTGATCTTACTATTTAACGTCGTACATGGTCAGTATAGGTGTTCCTGCAAGGCCAGTGGTACAAACTCCACACACAATAGAGCTGTATTTGTCCACTGGTTTGCTAGATGGAAAACTGCCATGTGTGGCCGACGTACAACAACAATTAAAAGTTTAATTTAATCAGTATGAGTTGTCCAGACCTGTGCACAGTCTGGAAATGCCCCCCTGGAATATTAATGGCTATGCCCCCACGCCCACGCGTTTTAGTGCCCCCCTCAAAAAAAATGAAAAAAGTAACCAAAAATTATGGCGTCATTTTTTTACTTATTATGACGCCATCATCGCGACATTTTTACAATTTTTAGCGTATTTCAGTGCATTTTAATCCATGTTAGACCTATTTTTACTTAAATTTCGCTTTTTTTGTCCCTTTTTTCCTTCTATTTCTCTCTTTTTTTTCTCCTTTTTTTCTTTTTCCCTGCTTGCCTCCCCCCGTTTAAAAAAATTGCCTCCTTCATGCACCCCCTCATTTGGAATTGCTCCTTTCCGCCAACCGCGGGGGAGGGGGGCAGTGCACAGGTCTGGTGGTCAGTCATAGTAAATTTTAGCCAAGTTAAACAATGTAACACATGTAAATACAATTTTTTTATTCCGGGTATTATTTATGCATTGTTTTGTTCGCAAAGTTTAAATTCCGTTTTTGTTTGTTAATTTTCTTCTCTGCATTTTTGTTATTGGGTAAAAATTTTCGTTGGTATTCTGATTGCCATTAATACTTGTGTTAAAAATATTAGTTTACGTTGATTTATTTATTTTTCTTTTAGAAATTCTGGTATTTTTTTTTGCCATTACTATTTACTTGTTTTACAGAAAGTAAAACACGGTTTGTTTTTTTGTTTTAGGGTTTGTTTTAAATTTCTTAACGTTTTTAGTTTGAACTCCGCTTATATGGTAAAATGATTCGCACCTAATAAAAATGGGGCTGAACTCGTGTTTATAGTTCCGTTACTTAAAATTTCCAATTTTTTGCCGCATTAAGGGTTGGTTAACCCCATTGATTATGATACTCATAATATGGTTGTATCTGTATGTTGCCAAAATTTAAAGGTTTATATTTTAATTTTTAATAATAATTTTGTATAATGTTGTTGATGCCTATATGGTTCAATATGTTCCTATATTTTTTTCAATTAAATAATTTATGAGCTCTCTCGTGTCAGTTTTAATAATTCTCATGTTAGTTTTAATAATTTCAGATTATTTATTTAAAATGAAATTTTTTTTTTTGATATTTATTATTTAAGATAAATTATTCCAAACAATAATCTATCTTTAAATATTTCCATTGAAAAGAAATGCAAATTAAATTTGCTAAAATCTTTATACCTAAATAATAACCGATCCGATGGGAAGGGTCACGGTGCAGGGGCGTTGTACAGATTTCGGAAAAAGCAATTTTATGAAACTCGATAGAAATTTTTCAAATAAGAGGTGGTTGTGGTTGTGGTTGGTGTACCGGGTTGTACTGCAAATTTTTAAAATGGCACTAAAAATGCATTAAAAAAGGTAACAATTTATTTTACATATTTAAATCCACTTTTATTTATAGTATTTTTAAAGATAAACTCCTAAAAATTTTTAGGTTTAAACATACATAAAATTCATTAAAATGGAGGAGATGCGCAAAACTTTCTAAAAATAATCTCTGATATACATCAGAAAAGAGTTAAAAGTGGTAAGAATGTATTTAAAGGGTCGAGCGCATAGGTGGGGAGGTTGGAAGGGGTTATACCTTCTTTAAAATTTATGGATACCCGGTACACCCCCTCCCCGCCTAAAATTTTGGGGGTCCCAGACCCAGTACTAAAAACGCTAAAAATGGGGTGTTTAGGTAATACTCCAAAAAGTTTTTTAAGACCCCCCACAAATTTCGAGGGTCTTCCCAAAATCTGGGAGGCTGCCCGCCCATCTGTGGTCAAGCACATAGGTGCCTGCCCTACCCTTGTTTTTTAGGAGGGATATTTGCCCTGTGCAGGGACGTAGCCAGAGTTTCATTTTGGGGGGGGGGGGCGGATTGTAGTACAAAAAAAAATTTCGGGGGGGGGGGTCGCACCCCCCCCCCCCCCCGAAATTTTCGGGGGGCGGAGCCCCCCCCTTAATTTTTGAAAACGTTAAAAAAGCAGGGATAAACGTAGATAAAGCTGTATAATACACTGTTTTTGGCCTAATAACCTATTATCTAATGTTTTTAGCGGTAAAAACATGTTTTCTTAGTTAAAAATTACATAAGCACACATTGGGAGAGCCTGGATTTTACAAAAAAGGAATTTAGAGACGTTAGTTTCAGACCGCTTGGCTAAACCCACATTGTAAACCAAAGCACATGAGCAGCATCTCGGCTCCATGTTTTCTAGGGTATCTACCTATATGAAAAAAATCCGAGCCAATGCTATAGGCGGCAGGAAAATTTAGGAGGGGGGAGGTACATAAAGCAACCAATATGATTGTTTGTTTTGCTTTCTGTGTAGTACTTATTACTTATAAAAATTATTGTACTAACTTTGAAATAACATTAGCATCAGGAACATAAATAAGAGATATATATTATGTATGTATATATAGAAAGTGACCGCTGAGCGAAGCGAAGCGGAACAAATTTTTGCTTTTTGGGGGTCCATTGGGGTACTAAAATTGTTTTAAAGTTTGGCGCCGAGCGATTAGCAAGGCGCTAGAAAATTTTGAATTTTTATCTTCTAAATACCCCCAAATTTTACTATCTGGCGACCATTTCGGGGGGGGGGGGGCGCCGCCCCCCCCCCCCCGCCCAACCACTATCCTTATTTTTCCTCCTGTCCGACCGTTTGGGGGGGGGGGGGGGGGCGCCCCCCCCCCCCCCCCCCCGCCCTGTGGTTAAATACCAAAACTCAATTAAGGGGGCATACCTCGAGGATACATCTTGAGAAATGCCTAGGGGCATATGAATAGTTGAGCATAAACGGAGAACTGATTGGGGAGGCGGTGGCTTCTTCGGATTCATGACCCATTAAAAGCTAAACCGAAGGGTCCAGGAGACGTCCGTACCACAGGTGGTCGGGGGCGGGGTTCGATAAATGACCAAACTGCTGACATCCCTTTTAAATTTTAGAGGTACCTCTGACACACTACCCAAAATGGGGGGTCTTAGTTCTAAAAACGCTAAAATTGTAGTATTGGGGCAGGGGAGATGCTTCTCCCGGAAATTTTTTGGAGAAGCATCTCCCCTGCCCAACCTCCAAAAATTTTTTTGAGAGATGGTTATGCCACCGAATTCTAAGAGGTCAGGTCACCCACCTATGTTCCGTGTAACTCCCTTTCTTTAAGATCGTCCAACATGGGTCAACCAGTTTAAAACTACAAGACATAATTGAATTATGTTATAGTGTAATAGTAATTTATAATAATAAACATAATTCAATTATATAACAATAACCTTATTTCGAAAATCATCTATTAGTCGAACAATTATGTAAAAAGTTTCTTTTCTAAAGTAGTTTGAATGTAGCCGAATAAAAGATAAATATTTTTGATTTCTGTTTTTAAATTTCTGTGCCTGAAACTTGCCTTAACAAATAAATTTTAATAGTTAATAAAACTTTCATTATTTTAAAGTTTACATTGTAATTATTCGTTAAATCGACAGAATTTAATACATACATTTTGCATATTAGATTACGTTTATCTAAACAATTTTCTGGTAAGCTTTGGTAATAAAGCTTTTTATAGGCTACTAAATTAATCAAGCAGTTTATTGGAAATAACCAAAATTTCAGTATCCGTTTTTAATATTCGTTTTATTCGTCCGTAAAAACAAACATTTTATTTTATATCATTCTTTAAAGATTAATTTTGCATTTTTACATCATTCTTTAAGAATGCATCATTCATTAAAACAAGAATATATAACAGGAGAGAGTGTCCGACTGTACATTAAATTTTTGACTAAAATTTTGCTAGTAAAGTCTCACTTGCAAACTGTTTTTTGAATTATTTATGCAAATTTTCGGTTTTTCGAAAAGTCTATTGCATTATTATTTTGTAAGTTTTTACAAATAAAGAATGAACTTTAACAAAAAAAGCCATGTTCTTACTTTTATGAAACAGCGCCCTGGTGGTATAGGCACCTTGCACTGGAACTCGGTTTATACATAAAGTATGCAATAAACATAGCGAGGATAATTACCCAGACCTGTGCACTGCCCCCCCCCCCGGGGTTAAAACGGGAGGGCAATTCCAAAATGGGGGGCACGGGGGGAACTTTTTTGAAACGGGGGGGGGAAAGGAGAAAAAAAGAAGGGAAAAGGGACAAAAAAGCGAAAATAAGGTAAAAATAGGTCTAAAATGGCTTAAAATACATTGAAATAGGCTAAAAACTGCAAAAAATTCGCGATGATGGCGTCATCATAGGTCAAAAATGCAAAAATGTCATAATTTTAGGGTACTTTTTCATTTTTTGGCGGGGGGGCAAATCCTCCAATAAAACGGGGGGGGGCATTTCCAGACCGTGCATAGGTCTGATTACCGTATCTCCTACATATCTTTTGTAGTATGCAAATCAACCGAAAGCGCGCGAAATTTCGATCGGTTGATCTGCATACTACGAAAGATAAGTTGGAGATACGGTAATTATCCATTATGGTTACGCTTATGTATATTGCATACTTCATGTATAAACAGAGTTCCAGTGCAAGGGGTCTATATTTTTACCTATTCCTGCACTCAAATCTGACAGTGACACCCTGCTATACTAACTAAGTAAACAACGCGCGAAGCGCAAAAAAATTTCAGTCCTTTTATACCTTCAATTTTGACCTCCCTTTTTTTCGAAATTTTGCTTAGGTTTGGACACTTCTTCTCAAAATCCTGGCTGGTATATGCTCTAGAGGTTAAATTTTCATCCTTTCTTTCTGTTAATTTTTCCCAACATGATTTAGGAAAATCAGTTTACACCCTAGAGAGGTAAATTTCCTTCTCTCCTTCTACTTCCGGGTGTTGAATTTCTCGTTAAAAACGACTAAATTTATGCGGACACTTATACGAATTATTGGTAGGGTTAATTGATTTAAAAATAATATAAAATCAGTATGCACCGACTTGGACAATTGGAATTAGTCAAATATTCTCTAATCTTTTACTCCTGTGTTTTCAGTAAGCGGTTTTTACGATCGCAGAGTAAAACACCGGCTGAACTTTAAAATCGTTGTTACTCTGACACAAAGAGTCACAATGACTATAAAATCAACGTGACTCTGACTCATTTTGTTTATATTAGTCGGGTATTAAGATATAAAAAGAGTCACAGTTACGAGTATTTTACGACGCATCTGGCTCATTGTGTCAGAGTAACGACGAAATTCTCCTTTTCATTTTAGTATTGCGTTGATGGAAAGACAAACGCCGGTTAAGCTTCGCAGCACAGGATCACTACCATAGGTGAGAAAGGGGGGGGGCAGGGTGGGGTCCACCCCCCCTGGCCTCGAAATTTTGGGGCCCCGCCCCCCTAGAAAAAAATCTAGGGGGCCCCCCCTCCCCCCAAATTTCCGAATTTTTTACCCCTGACCCCCCTCTAGATTTTGAAATCTGACCCCCCCCCCCCTCCCCTCTCGGGAAAATTTTAGGTACCTTTTTTATACTAAATTTTCTTCCAAAAACGTGAATTTTCATCACATATTCATGCTTTTACACCCTTTTTATACATGAATATGGCTTTTTATTCAATAAAATGTAGTATTTTTTATAAAAAGAACAATTATTAAAGTTATTATAGTTTAAAACTGTTTTGCTTTGGACACCGGACCCCACCTGACCCCCCTCTAGATTTCAAAATTTCGTACCCTGGGTCGACCCCCCTAAAAAGCTAGGGGGGGTTCGGACCCCCCTGGGACCCCCCTCCTAGAATTCAAAATTCGATTTACCCCGGGTAACCACCCCCCCCCTAGCTTCCCCGACCGTGCTCACCTATGATCACTACACTAATCGAAATATCTTGTAATGTCTGATCAAAACAAAAAAAAAATTTCGAAACATTTTCACTTTTAACAAAAAGCCTCACAATGAAAAGCACTGTCCGTCACTCTTTATTTTCCTAAATAAGGCGGGCTCTAGTTAGCTAGTTAAAGTTAAAATATATAATATACCGAAAAATGTGCAACTCCTATATAAAAAAAAGTACAGAAAAGGTGACCTTTATAATGAGCCTCTCCATTTAAATGACACTCTCCACTATAATGGCATAGTAGCCATTTTAATTCGGCGAGTTAAAATAGGAAGAAGCTATTATAATAGCCATTTATTGAGTTAATTTCACTTCATATACCACAAGTCTAAAACTGTCCGGGCCGCAAGAGTTTCTGCGTGTCGGACAGTATTAAACCAACACGGGGAAACTCGTGCGGCCCGGACAGTATTAGGCTTGTGAGTATATATGAAGTGAAATTAAGTCAATAAATGGCTATTATAATAGCTTCCTCTCCATTTTAACTCGCCGAATTAAAATGGTTACTATGCCATTATAGTGGAGAGTGTCATTTAAATGGAGAGGCTCATTATAAAGGCCACCTTTTCTGTACTTTTTTATATAGGAGTTGCACATTTTTCGGTATATTATATATTTTTGGTTAAAGCAGGAACAGTAAATGTGACTAAGCAATATTAAATTACAATTTTTTATTTTATGTAGTTTCAATAACACTGTTACCTACCAAATGAATGAAAAAACCGCATAATGAAAAGCCGAGAACCGTCCGTCACGTTCTTGCTGGTGTCCACCGCGTCCCTGGTGTCGCTGTTGTTCCTGTCCTTGGTGGGCGTGGTTTACGAGCGCAGCGCCCTCTACCGTCCTCCGCGCCCCGTCTACACGGAGCCGGAGTCGGTGGTCGTTCGAATGGAAGGTGACACACCCCACTCTGACCCAACGACCACGACCGACTATCGTGGGTGCTTTTGAGCGAGGGAGTCGGTATATAAAGGGTGTTGTTAAAGCATGAATTTTTGTTAAAAATTCACGTTTTTGGAAAAAAAATTAGTATAAAAAAGTACTTTAAATTTTCTGGAGGGGGGTCAGCGATCAGGATAAAAAAATCGTAAATTTAGGGGAAAAAGGAATCCCCATGCAGACCTGTGCACGGTCTGGAAATGCCCCCCCTGTTTTATTGGAGGATTCGCCCCCCCCCCCGCCAAAAAATGAAAAAGTACCCTAAAATTATGACGCCATTTTTGACCTATGATGGCGCCATCATCGCGAATTTTTTGCAGTTTTTAGCCTATTTCAATGTATTTTAAGCCATTTTAGACCTATTTTTACCTTATTTTCGCTTTTTTTGTCCCTTTTTTCCCTTTTCATTTCTTTTTTTTCTCTTTTTTCTCCTTTCTTTTTTTCTTTCCCCCCCTGCTTGCCCCCCCGTTTTATTGCCCCCCCCCCCCCGTTTCAAAAAAGTTGCCCTCCCGTTCCCCCCCCATTTTGGAATTCCTCCCCGTTTTAACCCCGGAGGGGGCAGTGCACAGGTCTGCCCATGGATTTTTTTCTAGGGGAGGGGAGATTCAAGGCTAGGTGTGGTGGGGGTGAACCCCACCCTACCCCTTCCCCCATTTTTATCTATAACCGTAAGTATAAAACCTGTGGAATTTTGTTTGAAGAATCTAGGTGAAAATAGTGCAAGTAAAAATTCAAATTTTATTGGGAATTGTATCTTAAAAACCCTCTTATTTTTAGCTATTTGAACATTTATTTATTAGTGAGCCATTGGCACTTTCCCGATGAGTGGCAATCCAAGAGATTCCGTTAGTGTTTCGACGTTAGTATTTTATCACAAACTGTCCTACACTATGAAACTGCGCAGTTTCACCGCTCGCGGCTGCGCGAAGCAAAACCGGTTTCAGAGCGCAGGGAGCAGTTTCAGACAGAAAATGAATCGTTTACCGAATTTTGTCGATTCACAATAAATTTTAGTCAAGGTGCCGTCAGTTTTGATGTTTTTTTTAGGGTAACCCCTTATTTCCCCAGTCAGCCTATTCCCTCTTATAAAAAGCACCTGCGCAGACAATTGCACCGTGAGCACCTGTCTGGACGTGTTCCGCTGCCGAGGGGAGCGACTCCGGGTGTACATGTACCCCTTGAAAACTTTTAAAGACGAAAAGGGGACCAGACTCTTTGTGCAGCTTTCGGCGGAGTTTCTACAGGTGGGGCGGTGAACGACCTGTTGAGAAATTTCGTAGTTATCACGGAAGAATGAGTCAGAATTTGTCTAAAATATATGCGACTGTGACTCATTTTAAATTTTAAACAGCACGCTATAACTTTAAAATGGGTTTCCGTTACGTGTATTTTATTATGAGTGGCTCATTTGGCTGTGGTAAGGAGACGACGATCTAGTAACTGAAGACATCTGGCAACTCGCCAAAGCTTTACGACTCCCGTTGTCGTAATGTTTCAACAGTATGATGTATTAGGAAAAAAAGTCATGTTGGAATTGATGATGATGATTTTTTTTTTAGTTGATTCTACCAAATCAATATTTGTTACCGATTCAGTACTAAACTACTACTTTACTATATGTTAAGGAAAAATAGTTTTCCTTCGAGTTTCAAATTGTCATCCATTTACGGGGGATTTTTTTAAAGTGGGGCTAAATTTTATTTTAATTTTCAATAATTTTGCGAATGAAACCTTTTAAAACATGTTTACCATTAAAAAGCCTTTATTTTTGCGTACTTTTGATCCAGCAAGGAAATGTCGAAAAAAGTTTTTCTCGCAAAAATTACACTGGATTGACCATTGAAAACACGTTGACACCACAGCGAAAAGGGCAATAATAATGTTTTAAACGCGAGTAAACAAACGGTGTATAAAGGTGTAAACGTTATTTCTGTCTTCTGTGAGAAATAGGCTTTAAAGTCTAGCAACAAAGTTTTATTTTAAAGTATTTGATTTTTTTTATTTCAAAATATCTTCTTTAAGCTGCAGAAAAACCTTTAAAACTCACCGGCATTGAGTTATTGTAAAGATGTGTGACTTTTGCAGAAATATTTATTTACCAGTCCACAATCTTTAAATCATATATATATATATACATGAAAAAGGGGGCTTAACTTCTTTCTAAATTCTGAGAAAGGAGGCTTAATCTCATCCTATTCGAAAAAGGGAGGGAGGGGAGTAAAAAGGCTAACCCCCCAAATTTTGCGTCAACAGTTTCGAAATTTTTTATAAGGAACGTATAAACTCCCACCCTCTGTCAAGGACATACTTTTATTTTTGTTTATTTTTGAAAGCCATTTAATTACTGATTTAATCGAGTGAGGATTGATTTGATGATGAGCGATAATGATTTTTATCGATTGACGATCGACATCGTCATGATTTTGATCATCAAAATTAAACGCCACCCCACAAACACAACCAAAACCCCCCCAAAACCCACCAAACCCCCCCCCCCAACCAACCCAAACACAAGCAGACCAAAGAAAACAACACCACCCCCCCCCCCCAAAACCGAAAAAAAGAGAAACCCAAAAAAAAAACAAAAACAAAACAAGAAAAAAAAAAAAAAAACAAAAAAAAAAAAAAAAAAAAAAAAAAAAAAAAAAACAAAACAAGAAAAAAAACAAAGCAAGAAAAAAAAAACCCAATACCCCCAAAAAAACCCCACCCCCCCCCCCCCCTCACAAAAAAAAAACCCCCAAAAAACGAAAAAAAAAAAACCCCACCCCAAAAAAATAACCATAAACAAAAAATAAAACATAAATTATCAAATCATCATCATCAACATCATCATCACGATCGACATCATCATGACAACCATTTTCGTCCCTCCTGGCTTGTCTTAGCGCCTGCCCTTTGCATAATATGCATAGGGGAGATAAGTTTCAGGTTATTCAACAACAACAACAACATCATCACGATTCTTTTTGTTCACCGCCGCCGCCGCTGCTAATTCTCAGCTCCGCCAAGCCATTCGATCCAGCCCGTTTTACACCGCAGACCCGGAAGACGCCTGTCTATTACTCCCCCCGATCGACACGCTGAACTTGAGGCAGCCATATTTTTAATATCGCCTATTATTAGTCGGAATAGTCACAAAATACGTGTAGAGTAACTGACTTAATTTCGGCCACCTTTTTTTATTTTTTTGAATAAGTTTTTCTGGTTTTTCTAATCGGCCCAAGATTTGGACTAAAAATCAAACTATAACTATTTTTGTTATTCCAGTGCAAAATTTTAAAATTTCTGTTACACTTAAAAATCAGTGGAGGTTTAAAGTCTTTTATTTATAGTGGCCGAAATTAAGGCGCGAGCCATTAACTTCGGCCACCTAAAAAAACTTGCTATAACTATTGCCAAAACGAACAATAAAAATTTTTAAAAGTTGCAAATTTATTCTTAGGTATTGTTCTTAGTACATACAAAAGTATATAACACAAGAGAATGTCCGACTGTACACTAAATTTTTGACAAAACCAAATTCTTGGTACATATAACTTAAATTTTTCCCGTTTACAAACTTTAATATTTATTAGCAAGACTTTAAATAATTATGTCAAAACCTAAAAAAAACAAGTTTTAATAACATGTATTTTTTGTTAATTTTTTTGGCTTAAAAAACGTGAAAAAGTGTCAAACGAGAAAAAAAATCTTTAAAAATACGGTAGTACGCTGATAATTGAAAACGGCAAAAAACGGCAGGTTCTTTCACCTAAATTTTAAGGTGGCCGAAATTAACGCAATCTTAAAATGCGCAGTTAGTTAAACGCGTTGCGAAGTGACTTTGAAGAAAATATTAAAACATAAGAATTAACAATTCTGAGCCTTAAATAGAAGTTATTTTAAGGTTATACACTGCTTCGTTCTAAATTATATGCAGCTTAAACACAAAGCAAAAATTAAGAAAATTACAAAAATTCACTTTTTGTATGAAAATGTTGACAATGCAGAATAACACAAAATATAAAACTTTTGCAAAACACTTTGTTCAGCATTCATCCAGTTACTTTTGTGCTAGTTCTTTTGTGCTTTAAAAATAAGCCAGTTTTCTAACACCCTAAATTGGTGGCCGAAATTAAGGCCTGGCCGAAATTAAGTCAGATACCCTTAGTGTGACTCTGTTTATCGTTTAACGCGCCAATATTTTACATGTTATGAGTCAGAGTCACCTTGATTTTATACTGATTGTGACTTTTGTGTCGTAGTGAAAACGCCTTTGCGCCGCCGCATTCGCATATGGGAGAAGCATAGGTGGGCAGCCTTTTGAATTTTGGGGGCTATACCTGACCCCCCCCCCTAAAGTTGGGGGAGAGGTGTCTCAAAAATCTTTTTTTGGGTATACTTCAAATACCCCATTTTTAGCGTTTTTAGTACTGGGACCCCCCCCCCCCCAAATTTTAAGGGGGGGGGGTGTCCGGTCTACCCCCAAATTTTAGGGGGGGGTGTCGGCTATAATCGGGGTTTTTGGGGGTATAACCCCCAACCCCCCTTGACCACTTAGATGTATCAGAATAGGTAGTCTATCTATGGCTTAATTTTAAAGTCCAAAAAAATGATTTAAGAACACGCTGTGTAAAATTCTTGTTTTGTATTATTTACGACATTTAAAAAATTACTACAAATGGTGTTTTATATACCTTTCCAAGTGGCTGGGTGGAACATAATATTTTTAAACGATTTGATTTCACGTAATCTCGCTTAAAAACAAACAATCTTTGTTTACGTTTTGTGAGCGAACTGCATAAAATATATCAAGGTTAATCTATTTAATAAAAAAGTGCCTTGCGAGTAGCTTCAGGTCCTTTTAAGAAAAACAAAATAAAAATATAAAAATGTGGCTTATATCAAAATATCAACAAAAATATGGCTGCTTTTATACGCAGGATTTTCCCGCTTCGCTATTTGGAAAAAGCGCTTCGACAGCTTACCCACTGGAAAAACGGTTCCAATCACCTCATTTTCAATTTCGTTCCCCCCCGATCAGAGGAACCGGTGCCCGATCTCGGCGCGGCCATTGTCGCTGCCGCGTCTTTTTCCGTGTGGTCGCCGCGGCCTTTCTTCGACATCAGCCTCCCACCGCTCAATCCTTACACTCGGAATTGGGATCCGACGGAAAAGAACCTTCCGCGGAAGGACAGAAGTCCGGACGAGGAACCGCTTTTCGGGGACGATTTTACCCCGGCGGGGGGCGGTGACGATGCTCCGAGAAAAAACCTCCTCGCCGTGGACTTGGTTAACGTAGGCGGTGATTTTATCGAGTTCTTTCGAAATTTTACCGCTGATGAACTGCGACTTAAACGCGTAATTCTGCTGGACAAATGCGACGAAGGCCTCGACCCACTGTGTCGCCGGACAGCGAAGTCGTCACCGACGCGAAATGTGGCTTGTATGGACGCGCTAGCGGAGGCGGAGTTCTGCCTGGTGTTTTGGGACGTTTTCGCCGACGGCTACTATTCCACCAGCTTGAGCAATTCCCTACAAGCCGGCTGTGTACCCGTAGTCGTGGCACCGCGGTTCGATCTGCCGTTTTCGGAAGTAAGTTGGTAAAATGTTAGAGTATAATACTATTTATAACACAGGTGTTAGCATAACACCGCCCCGGTGGAGCGAAAAATCTTTGCTTTAGAAGCAAGAATATATATCGTAGCCGTAGATTGCTGGATTTGGAGGTTACACGCAAAAATATATTATAAAACGAAAAATATGTATCTCCTATATAAAAAGTTGAGACAGCGTATCCATGGGCATGGGCGTAGCCAGGATTTCGGAAAGGGGCCCCAGGCACCGAAGGGGGGGGGGGGGGAGGGGGGCGACCCCCCCCACGGCCCGAGACCATCCCCCCCCCCAGGCCCATTTTCTCCCCTCCCCCCCCGACCCCACCCCGACCCCCCCCCAGGCCCCCACCCCCCCCCCGACAACCCAAAAAAGCAAAAAGGCAAACGAAAAAAGCAAGGCAAAAAAAGGACCGGGGGACCACCGCCAAAAAAAAACACCCCGGGGGCGACCCCCCGGAGGCAAAAACCCCACACCCCGGGGGGGACCCCCGAGCCGGGCGGGCGAGGGATTCAACCCTGAACGAAATTTTGGAAAGGGATGGGGTTCAGGGGGTCCAAATCCTAAACGTTATAAAAGGGCTAAAAAATTTTTCGCGCTTCGCGCAGTGTTTATTGCCTTGTTTCTGCTACATACTTCATTATTTTTCTATTATTCAAAAAAAGTCTATGAAACAAAGAGAAATTTTTATACAAACAATTTGATACCTTAAAATTTTCGATTACAAAAACATTAAAAACCTAAAAGTAAAAACCTAAAAACATAAAAATGAGTACATTGAATTACAGCTGAGCAATGCAAAGTTCGAGAAATTGTTTTTAAAATTACTTCTCCTAACCTTTAAATTTTTAATACCACTATATGACAATCTAAAGGGGGTCTAGCGTGGTGGTATTAAGATAACTAAACAAAGTAACACAAATTTGGAAGTGGAGACCAATTAAAACATTTAGAATTGGGTGGGTCCAGCATGGTCATACCGAGATTACAAAACAAAGTAACACAAATTTGGAAGTGGAGACTATATAATCAATCGAGCGCTGAGCGGAGCCAAGCGCGAGAAAATTTTTAAAAATGGCCTTTCTAGACCCCCAAATATTTATCCTTGGCGACCCAAGAGGGGGTCTAACCCCAAATTTTTCCCTTTGCCGACCCAAAAAGGGGGGGATTAGACCCCCTAGACCCCCCCTGGCTACACCCATGAGCGTATCCTTATGCCATTATAATAGCATACGTTTGTCAAAATAGACCATTATAATAGCACTCCTAATATAATGGCATATTCGCTATTTTAATTAACGTAAAACTGTTTGATTTAAATCAGGTGCCATTTTTATTTTTTTGTGCTTAAATACTGATCCCAAAACCTTTGCACCAACTCCATGGCTCCATCCCATGGGAGTTAACGGCGGTGGATATTTTCAAAACGGGGGGGCACGGCGCACAACGGGGGACAATTTCAAACGGGGTATTCGCAAAAAAGAGATATAAAAATTTTAAAAAAATGTTTAAAAAGTAAAATTTAATTGAAAATAGGTCTAAATTACCTTAAATATCTTGAATTTCTTTACAATATGTTTAAAGGTTTTGTAAAAATAGGTCAAACACGGAAATATTTTTCAGTATTTCTTTATTTTTTAGTGGTGGGGGGCACCAAAACGAAAAGAGGGCACAACCACTATAATAAAGCTGGAAAGGGGTGAGGGGCATCGCATCACTGGACTTCCAGTAAGAGTTTGTTGGTAGTTAAAGTGAAAATATAATACGAAATCAGACCTGTACACGATCTAAAAATGCCCCCCCGTTTTATTGGTGGTTTTGCCCCCCCCCCCATTTTATTGCCCCCCCCCCCGCCCAAAAATGAAAAAGTGCCCAAAAAGTATGGCGCCATTTTTGACCAATTTATGACGCCATCATCGCAATTTTTTGCAGTTTTTGGCCTATTTCCATGTTTTTAAGCTATTTTAGACCTATTTTTACCTTATTTTCGCTTTTTTTGTCTCTTTTTTTCTTATTTCTCTTTGTTCCCCTGCTTGCCCCCCGTTTTAGGGCCCCGCCCCGTTTCAAAAAAGTTGCCCCCCGGGCCCCCCATTTTGGAATTGCCCCATTCCGTTTAAACCCCGGGGGGCGGGGCAGTGCACAGGTCTGCAAAATGTGGAATTTCTGTGTGAAAAATGGCGCCAGTCATTATGCCATTATATCGCTGGCAATAGAAGACTTAAATTTGTAATATTTAATCTTAGAACCTCATTAACTGGCGTGCTGCGTTCCACCATCACCCGCCAGCTTTACTTTACAACTCACATTTATAAGGCGTCATATTTTTAAACCATCATGAAATCGGGAGTTGCTACAATAGTACTTTGCTATTTTTTTTTCCTTTCAGGTTTTAGACTGGCAAAAGGCCTCGGTACAGCTCTACCCCCGTCAACTGCCGACGGTTGTGGACGCGCTGGCGTCTTACTCCGCGCCGCGGATCGGCGCGATGCGCGGCGCGGGTGCTCTGTTGCGGCGCCGTTATTTGCACGACGCGGGGACCGCGGCGTTGGCGGCGCTTCGCGTCTTAGAGCAGCGCGTTTTCCCCGCTCTGCGCCGCTCCTACGCGGACTGGAACGGCGGGCCCGGCGCGGCCCAGGAGAAGGAGGAAGAAAAGAAGAGTGAGGAGCGAACAGACGAGCGGACGAACGGCGGGCAGTTTCCGCTCCGCGAGGCGCTGGGACCGATTTTTTTCCGACGCACGGCGCCGAAAGAGGGATTCACAGCTGTCGTGCTCACCTACGATAAAGGTGGGAAGTGTGTCGGAATTCGCCTCTTCCCCGACCCGACCCGGCTGAGTTGCGGCAAGAATATTTAACGGAAAAGAAAGTCCCGCGACACCACACTAAATTTTAGACCAAAGTTTCGCTAGAAAACTCGCACACACGCAACTTGTGCAACTTTGCTAGTAGAAAATGTCGATTTTCTGCTAGTTTTCCGCGCAGCGATTTTTAACGAGTGCTAGTAAAAATTGGCACTTTCTTTGCATTCAATGCTGCTTTTTCGCACTACACTGATTAATTTTGCACAATAAAAAAGGGAATTTTTGCATGTGTAGCTTTTCCAGCTAAATTTTGGTCAGAAATTAAGCGTACGGTGGGACATTTACTTGTGTTATATATTTTTGTTTATCGGATGGGTTAACTTTCATTGAGGTTTCGTTTTTAAAAGCTCGTTCTTTCCGTTCATTAGTGCCCCAAGACATCCTAGCTAGGGGAATATTTCTAAAGTATGGAATAGGGGCCTGGGGTGTCATATCACCCCTGGCTTAAATTTCCAAAAGTGCCTGGCGGAGGTATTATTTTGGAATAGGTCAAAATAGAGTGCTTAAATAAATGGTATCAATTTGGATAATATGCTCAGACCTGCGCAAGCCGCCTCCCCGGTAGTTTATCGGGGGGGCACGGCCGAAACGGGGGGGCACGGGGGGGAATTTTTTTGAAACGGGGGGGGCAGTAAAACGGGGGGCAAGCAGGGGGGAAAGAAAAAAAAGTAAAAAAAAAGGGAAAAAAGAGGGGAAAAGGGAAAAAAGGGACAAAAAAAGCGAAAATAAGGTAAAAATAGGTCTAAAATGGCTTAAAATACATTGAAATAGGCTAAAAACTGCAAAAAATTCGCGACGCGATGATGGCGTCATCATAGGTTAAAAAGGACGTCATAATTTTAGGGTATTTTTTTCATTTTTTGGGCGGGGCATAAAGGGGGGGGCAAATCCTCGAATAAAATGGGGGGGCATTTCCAGACCGTGCACAGGTCTGTATGTTTTTCCTTAATCATATAAACTCATTCTTCCAGACCTGTGCACGGTCTGAAAATCCCCCCCCTTTTTATTGGAGAATTGCCCCCCCCCCCCGTTTTTTTGCTCCTTCCCCCCGCCAAAAAATGAAAAAGTACCCTAAAATTATGACGCCATTTTTGACCTATGATGACGCCATCATCGCGAATTTTTAGCAGTTTTAGCCTATTTCAATGTATTTTAAGCCATTTTAGACCTATTTTTACCTTATTTTCGCTTTTTTTGTCCTTTTTTCTTTTTTCCCTTCTTTTTTCTCTTTTTTTCTCCTTTTTTCTTTTTTTCTTTCTCCCCTGCTTTCCCCCTCCCCGTTTTATTGCCACCCCCCGTTTCAAAAAAGTTGCCCCCCCCCCCCGCGTCCCCCCCATTTTGGAATTGCCCCCCCCGTTTTAACCCCCGGGGGGGGGCAGTGCACAGGTCTGTTCTTCACTGAAAAATATTGATTAAAAAAGTATTTATTGATTGCTCGATCCGATAGATTGGGGTGAATTCTTGACACTTCACCAACCTGTGCAGTGCCTTCTTTGTACAAGTCTTTGAAATTCCTAAATACGATAAGAAGCGCGGCCGCCATCGTGGTCGTCTGGAATAATCCGGAAAAAGACCCGCCGCCTGCCGATCAATGGCCGTCCCTGACTAAGGTAAACACTAAAGCCGAGTTTACACGGAAGTGGCAAGTGACGATAACGAGTTTACACTGCGCGTCATTCACAACGTCACACTGATAGTTGTCACCAACCACGGTGTGACGGGTTTGTCGGTTCGGTGCGAATATGCTGTCACTCTTCGCTCGTCACTCCGGTGCGAACTGGGCCTAACAATTTGTAAGTGTCATTTTTCGGAAAGTACGGTGCTGCAGTTTTAATTTAACAACTGAGTAGGTGGTGTTCGTATTGTTAAAATACCGTTTTTAACCAATCAGTGTGGTGAAAATCTGGGAGATTTCCGTTATTTTTAGCCAATCAAAGTAGTGCGCGTTTTGTTAAAATGTTGTTTTTGGCCAATCAGAGTGGTGCGTATGTAGCGTAACTGACTTAATTTCGGCCACGCCTTAATTTCGGCCACCAATTTAGGGTGTTAGAAAATTGGCTTATTTTTAAAACACAAAAAAACTAGCTCAAAAGTAACTGGATTAATGTTGAATAAAGTGTTTTCGCAAAAGTTTTTTATTTTTATTATTCTAGATTATCAACATTTTCATACAAAAAGTGAATTTTTTATGATTTTCTTAATTTTTGCTTTGTGTTTAAACTGCATCAAATTTAGAACGAAGCAATATATAACCTTAAAATATCTTCTATTTAAGGCTCAAAGTTGTTAACTTTCATGTTTTGATGTTTTCTTCAAAATCATTTCGCAATGCGTTTAACTAACTGCGCATTTTAAGATTCCGTTAATTTCGGCCACCTTAAAATTTAGGTGAAAGAACCTGCCGTTTTTTGCTGTTTTTAAATATAATTGTAGTACCGTATTTATAAAGAATTTTTTTTGCTCGTTTGACTTTGTTTGGACGTTTTTTAAGCCAAAAATAAAAATTGAACAAAAAATACAAATTACTAAAACTTGTTTTTTTACGGTTTTGACATAATTATTTAAAGTCTTGCTAATAACTATTAAAGTTCGCAAACGGGAAAAATTAAGTTATATGTACCGAGAAAAATACCTAAGGGTAAATTTGCAACCTTTAGAAATTTTTATTGTTCGTTTAAGCAATAGTTATGGTCAGTTTTTTGTAGGTGGCCGAAATAAATGGCACGCGCCTTAACTTCGGCCACTTTAAAAAAAAGTTTAAACCTTCACTGATTTTTAAGTGTAACAGAAATATTCAAATTTTGCACTGGAATAACAAATAAAGCTATTGTTTGATTTTTAGGCCAAATTTTGGCTTGATTGAAAAAGCCAGAAAAAACTTATTCAAAAAAATAAAAAAGGTGGCCGAAATTAAGTCAGTTACCCTAAGTGGAAAACAAGCTGAGCAACCGGTTTCTGTACCTAAAATCCGTGTGGACGAAAAATGGTTTGTAGCACATCACATTAGATTAGTATTCCGCGTTTTATAAAAGACAGTTTCTAGCATAGTTGAACACGGTCAAAAAGCTAGGGGGGGTGTTTACCCCGGGTAAATGACATTTCAAAATCTAGGAGGGGGGTCTTAGGGGAGGTCGAACCCCCCCCTTAGCTTTCTAGAGGGGGTCAAACTGGGGTGGAAGATTTTGAAACCTAGAGGGGGTCAGGTGGGGTCCAATTTCCGAAGCAAAATACTTTTAAACCATTAAAGGTTTAATAATACTTTTTTATAAGATAATACTACATTTTATTGAATAAAAAGAGATATTTAGAAAAAAGTACTTAAAATTTTCTCAAGGGGGGGGGCAGATTTTAAAATCTAGAGGGGGTTAAGGGGTAAAAAATTCGAAAATTTTGGGGGAGCGGGAGGCCCCTGGATTTTTTTCTAGAGGGACCCCAAAATTTGGAGGCTAGGGAGGTTGACCCCACGCTACCCCCTTTGTTCATCTATGGTTTCTAACCAATTTGGATGGTGCCGATGTGGGGCCGCGGATTTTTGCCATTTGTAACCAGACCTGTGCACTGCCCCCTCCCGGGGTTAAAACGGGGGGCAATTCCAAAATGGGGGGGCACGGGGGGGGCAACTTTTTTGAAAAGGGGTGGGGCAATAAAACGAGGGGGGGCAAGCAGGAGGGAAAGAAAAAAAAGAGAAAAAATGGGGGAAAAAAAAGGGAAAAGGAAAAAAGGGACAAAAAAAGCGGAAATAAGGTAAAAATAGGTCTAAAATGGCTTAAAATACATTGAAATAAACTAAAAACTGCAAAAAATTTGTGATGATGGCGTCATCATAGGTCAAAAATGGCGTCGTATTTTTAGGGTACTTTTTCATTTTTTGGCAGGGGGGGTGGCAATAAAACGGGGGGGGGCAAATCCTCCAATAAAACGGGGGGGTAATTTCAGACCGTGCACAGGTCTGAAACAAAGTAGGGCGCGTTTTGTTAAAATACTGTTTTAGCCAATCAAATTAGTGCACGTTTTGTTGAAATACGTTTTTTGTCATTAAAGCTGTGCGCGTTTTGTAAAATACCATTTTTTTAACCAATCAAGGTGGTGCGCGTTTTGTAAAATACCATTTTTTTAGCCAATCAAAATAGTGCGCGTTTTGTTAAAATACTGTTTTTATGGCCAATCAAAAAAAATGCGCGTTTTGTTAAAATACTGTTTTAGCCAATCTAAGTAGTGCGCGCTTTGTAAAATATATTTTTTTGTAATCAATCAAGGTGGTGCGAATGCGTGAAAACAAGGTCAGCAACCGGTTCCTGCCCCTCGACGCCGTGCATATAAAAATAGTTTTTAGCCAATCAGAGTAGTTCGCGTTTTTAAAATTGTTTTTAGCCAATCAGAAAATTGCGCGTTTTATAAAAAATGATTTTTTAGCCAATCAAGGTGGTGCGAATGCGGGAAAACAAGCTCAGCAATCGGTTCCTGCCCCTGAACGCCGTGCGTACAGAGGCCGTTTTCTCGCTGGACGACGACATAGCCCCGGTCCTGACGCGAGACGAGGTGGAATTTGCATACGAGGTCTGGCGCCATCATCCCGCCCATTTGGTGGGGTTCCCGTCACGAATTCACGTCGGCGGCCACGGCGACGGGGAAACATATCGCTACGAGTCCGAATGGACCAATAACGTGAGCATGATCCTGACGGCCGCAGCTTTTTTTCACAAATTTTACGCCAATTTGTACACGACGCAGC